>JAQJVL010004749.1:0-41556 GCA_035578905.1 Stictocephala bisonia
GTAGCTCAATTTCTGTCTAGAATCGAAGAATAGTAAATCAAATAAAACAGCTTGGAGAAGCTGTCTTAAAATATGGTAATGACTAAAGTAGTGATGGCTCTTCCTTCAAGTTATTCCCATTTTGTTAGTGCATATGAATCAGTATCTTCAGATTCTAAAACTTTAAGTAATTTGACAGCTAGGCTCTTAGTTGAAGAAGAGAATGAATAATAAGACAGGCTCCAACGTTGACGCAGATATATCAGCAGCTTTTGCGACAAGGCTTAACAGCAGATATAGTTCAACTTACAATAAGAATACAGATAAGTCGCAGCGGTATGAATGCGAAATGGTTTGACATACTAAGGTTAACTGTTTTAAACTGAACAAATCTAAGGTTGGCCTAAACAATAAGCCGAAGCCTATGCCTAGTAACATGTCAAGACCAGAATGATCCTTTTGTCATAAAGTAGGCCATATAAAAAGAGACTGCTTTAAGTTCAAGGCTGAGCAGAGTTCTAAAAGAAGTTCTCCTCTACAAGTAAGAGAGAAGAGGCTTTAACAGCTATAGGCTTAAGTTTGACTGACACAACAAATGAAAAATATGATATTTTAACTTGGATATTAGATGCAGGAGCTTCTGAACATCTGTAATAGAGATTTATTTGGTTCCTCCCAAAATCTAGAAACAAAAAATTTGTCATTTTTGGTGATGGAAAGATGTTGAAAGATCTAGGTTTTGGTGATATAAAATTCCAATCTACAGTAGAGGATGAAACTGTGTCAATTACACTGAAGTTAGTATTGTATGTACCTGATATGAATGTAAATTTATGTAGTTCAGCACTCGACAAGGGTTATACTATGATGACAGATCAAAAAGAGGCTACAATAGTAAACAAAGAAAAACATGCGTCGGCCAGCAATTGCTGTTCGATGCGGTAAGTTATATAAAATGAAGTTTAACACTGATGAACCAGTATATGCTTTGATGAGTGAGCAATGTAACCTGAGTTTGAAAGTTTGGTATGAAACACTCGCACATCAAAATATTCAACAAGTCAAACATATTTTAAGTGTAAATAATATTTCTGTAAATAGCAAAGAAGATTTTATTTTGTGGACCTTGTGTCATGGGAAAACAAAAACGCAAGAGCTTCAAATCTAGTATAAATAAAACTAGTAAGATGCAAAGCTAGTAAAAGGGGAAATAGTTCTTGCAGATTTATGTGGACCGATAGAAGAAAACTCAATTGGTGGGTCAAGATTTTGTTACTTTTTAAAGATGAATATTTGCACCATCGATATTGTGTATTTCATTAAATCTAAGGTTGAAGTAAATGAAAAACTAAAACAGTTTGTAGTAAAAGTCAAATTCCAGTTAGGTAATACATTTAAAGTATTAAAAACGGATTGTGTTACAGAGTTTGTTAACCAAGAACATTTTCTAAATTAGCTGGTTATTGTACATGAAACTAGTTCACCTTATTGAGAGAGAAATGCAAACGGTAGTTAACTTGGCTGCTCGAAAAACTTGGATAAACGTTTTTGGCAGAGGCTGTTAATATGTGGTTTATGTACTCAATTGTACAGGAACAAGCACACGCAACATGAAAAACACCTTACCAGTTATGGACAAATAAAGAGTTTGACATAAAAAACACCTAAAGTTTTTGGTTGTGAAGCATACATACATATCTCCTAAACAAAAAAACGCAGAAACGTGGGATTTGAAGTGAAGAAAGGTATTTTTTGTAGGCTATGCAGAGAAAATTAAAGGCTTCTGTGTTTATTTTCCTAATGAAAATAAAATTGAGGTAAGCTGCAATGTTATTTTTAAAAATAACAAAGTTTGAATGTGAAAAACAATGTCATGATGGTCAACCAAATAAGCATATATATGGTTGATGTAAGCTTACAAGAAGATGATGACAATTTGTTAACTATGAAATAGAAACTGAAACAAATGAAGAAATCGAAGATGCACAAAAAGAAAGAAATTTAACACGTCTCAGAAGAAGATTATAGGTCTAACTTAACAGAACAGAAACAACCTGAGAAGACCAGCAAGATATGAAAATTTTGAAGTGAGCTATTTATCCACGTCCCATGTAAAAGAACCTAAAACATGAGAAGATGCTATGAATCATGAAAATGCAGAGAAATGGAAAGAAGCCATAAATCAAGAACTTTAGACACTAAAAGAACATGACACTTGGACTTTAGTCAAAAATCTGAAAATGTTGCAACAATTGATACTAACAGGGTACTCAAAATTAAAAGAAATGAGAAAGGTGAACCAGTAAGATATAAAGCAAGACTAGTAGCTTGTGGATTCCAACAAAATGATTGTAATCCCTCAGAACATATGCTCCAGTAGCTAAATTAACAACATTGAGAGTGTTGCTGACAGTAACAAATCAAAAGAGTCTACATATAAATCAACTGGATGCAACAGGTGTCGTTCTACATGGTGATATAACTGTATACTTATCAAAAGTTTCTGGTGTAAACATGACAAGCAAAACTAACGTCTTTAAGCTAAATAAGTCAATATATGGACTTAAAAATTCCCCTAAAAGCTGGAACGAAAAGTTTAACAAAACAATGGAGAAAGAAACATTTATAAGATCAAAAAGTGATTACTGTCTTTACCTAAGAACTAATGAAACAGGAAACTTGTATTTACTGATATATGTGGTTGATTTACTTTTGATTGGTTCAGATGAAAATGAAATAGTTATTTTTAAAGAGAAGTTATTATTTCAAAATGATAGACTTATCTGGGGAAAAGTTTCAACTTATCTTGGAATAAAAATAAATCATGTTTTAACAACAGGAATAACAAAACTGAACCAAACAACTTACTTGACTACAGTGCTTCAAAAGTTTGGAATGGAAGACTGTAAACCAGTACCCAGGCCAATGGATTGCAACTTCAAAATAAACCTACAAGATGCTACATTCAACAAAGAACTTGAACAAAAGTGTCGTAAACTCATAGGCTGTTTAATGTACGCAACGATTGGAACCAGGTTGTGAGCAACTGTGAGCCTGTGAAAAAGGTTCAACATTTTTAATATTTGGGCGTCATTCTTGATGAAAAACTTACTTTGAAAATCATGTAACTCAGCTCTATTCTAAAATACGAACTTCTATTAGTAAATTTTATTTCTTAAGTAATGTTTGTGATGCTCAACTGTTGCATTCTTTATTTCACTTTGATCAATTCAAAGATGCAATATGGTTTAATATTTTGGGGTAGCTCTTTTAAAACTTTAATCATCAGGTTGAGAGTAACACAAAATTATTTTGTACGTATTATTCTCAAGAAGAGTAGACATGAAAGCTCTTTTCCCCTTTATAAATCTTTAAATGTCCTCCCTATCCAACACCTTTTCTTTTTCAAATTTTTAAGGTTGTTTTACATTAGGAGTGGTAATCGAGAGACACCTTTAAGTATGTTTTATTGTAAAATATTTGCTATAAATGGTCTATTAAGGTTGCTTAAAGTCAATAAATCAATTTCCAAACGTTATTTTCAGTATTTGGGACCTAAATTTTTTAATAACATTCCTAATGATATAAAAAGTATTACTTCCTTGAGACTTTTTTGAAAAACTCTTTCTAACTGGTTATTGACAAATCCAGATATTAATTTCTTAACTTCAGCTTAATATGAAAATAGTGAAATTGGTAATCTTGCCTCTTCCACATCATAATTCTTTTTAAACTTTTTTGTTTGTACTTTACACTAAATCTATTTCAACACTTTAAGTTAGCCATGAAAATGTTATTTTTAAAGCAGGTGCTTCAGGTTAGCGTCTAATTAATTATGATTGTGTCCATATTTTATGTTCTATTGTAATCAGTTGTTTATTTTACAATCAAACGAGCTAGACTCAATTTTCTTTTCTTTTAATTGTGAGTTAAATTAAGTTTATCTTTTCTAGTGGCCACATTACTAGCAACAGTCGGTACTCAATTTCCATTTTTACTTTTTTTAAATAGTTATGTTTCTTTGAAGGAAAATAAATTCATTTATTCATTCATTTAATAACCACTCCACATTTGTGTAAAGTTATGAATTCAATACTTATTTTGGATTTATAGTCACCAACAAATCTGGCGTGATAAATCACCAACTATCAGCCTCTTCCATTGCCACAACTCAGCATAGCAAAATCTTAAATTGCCTTCATCATCATCATCTGATCAGCATCTCCAGTCTCCCGGGTGTGCTAACAAGCCTCTTCCATCTGTCTCTGTCTAAGAATAATTGTCTCTCCTCCGCCTGTTGAATGCTTGTCCCTTTCAGGAATAGGTCTTCTTTTACCAAATCCATCCATCTCGTCCGTGGTCTTCCGACTTTTCTCTTCCCTACTATTTCGTTTTCGAGCCAGGTTTTTGCCACTCTTCCTTCTTCCAATCTCTTCACATGACCAAACCATCCTAGCCTTAAGCTTCTTATTTTCTCTTTTACCGTTTTTTCGCATCCAAACTGGGTTCTTATAGTTGTGTTTCTTATTCTGTCACGTCTAGTTCTCTGCACTGCCGTTCTCAAGAATTTCATTTCTGCTGCTTGTATTCTACTATCGTCTTTTTTATTTAATGTACATGTTTCTAGGCTGTAAGTTAGGAATGGTAAGAAGTATGTTTTGTACAATATTGTTTTAGTTTTTAGGGGTATATTCACATCTCACAGTAGGTTGTTTATTTGATGATAAAAAGCGGCTGCTTTACTAGTTCTATTTGAGACCTCAAGTGAGTCTGTACCATCTTTCGTAATGGTACTACCTAAGTACGAAAGATGTTCTACATTTCTAAGCACGCTGTTCCCTAACTTTAATGCTACTGTGTCACCTCTATTGTTTATCGTCATTACTACAGTTTTCTCTTTGCTGACTGTTAAATTGAATGCATTGAATTTGTCGTTCCATAAGTTTAATTTATCTTGTAGTTCATCTTTGGAGTGGGCCCAAATTACTATGTCGTCTGCAAAGGCCAAAGCATTGAATTCAGTAGTTGCCAAATCCTCCTTAATTTGTTTCATTATTTCATCCATAACTAGGACGAACAAGTATGGAGATAGTGCACTCCCTTGCTGAACTCCCCTTTTCGTTTTAAACCAGGTTGAGGTATTTGTTCCCACTTGCACACAACTTTGGCATTCCTCATACAACATTTTTACTTTTCGTATCAAACTATCGGGGACTTTTTTTTTGTTTTAGGCACTCCCATATTCTATTTCTTGGGACACTATCATACGCTTTTTCAATATCTAAGAATGCCATGATAACTGTTTTTACCTTTTTCTATGTGTTTTTCTATTATTCTTTCTAATTGTAAATATTAAATCGGTAGTGGAACGGTTTTTTCTAAAGGCATACTGTTCTTCTTCTAACAGGTCCTCTGTTAGACATCTCAATCTTTTTTCGATAATCTTCTCCAATATTTTTAAACCATGTGAAAGTAAGGTTATACCTCTGTAGTTCCCACACTTTTTTCTGGACCCTTTTTTTTAATAAGGGGATTATAATTCCTTTTCTCCAATCTTGAGGGATTTTGTTCTCTTTCCAAATAACATTAAAGACTCTTACTAGCCAATGTATACCATATAATCCAGCTGCTTTTATCATGTCTGCATTTATTTCGTCTGCTACTGCTGATTTTCCATTTTTCATTGCTTTCAAACTGTTTTCCACCTCTAGCCAAGTTATTGGTGGTTCTTCTCTCCCTAATGTTTCTGTATCTTCAGTTGATATATCATTACTGGACTGCTGTCCATTTAGTAAATTGTCAAAGTGCTTCTTCATAACTTCAGTGATTTCAATTTCCTTTACGACCACCTTCCCCTCGTCATTTTCAAGGCCTTTAATGGCTTCACACGGCTTTCGTTTGTTATTTATGATTTTGTAGAGCATTGACCTATGCAGTCCTCTTCAAGCTTCTGCGTAAACTTGGTCCAAGATTTTTCTTTTTCTTCTAACACCATTCTCTGTACCATTAGCCTTTTCTCCCGGTGCACAGCACTCTTTGTAGCTATAAGTGCTTCATCTCTGTTTGTTGAGCATTGTTTTGCTTTGTCCATGTCTCTTTTTGCTATATTTCTTTCCTTGATTGCTTCTTTGATCTTTTGGCTCCACCTTGGGTTCTCTTTCTCCTTGACTTTAGAGCTGGTTTTTCCACACAGTTTCTCTGCATTTACAACAAGTGCTTGTTTGAATTTATTCCATTCTATCTCACCTTCCTCTAATGCACATTTTGGTACCTCTTGTTTGATTTGGTTTTGGTATTCCAACTTTGTCTCAAGGTTCTTCAGTTTCCACACTTTGATTCTTGGTTTCTTCTTACAATTAATCTCTGGCATTGGTATTTTTACTATATCTACTACTAGTAACTTATGGTCACTATTTAGGTCTTCACTTGGTATGACCTTTACATCTTTAACCAAGTTCCCGGCTATTGGGTCAGTAATAACATAATCTATGACAGTTTTAGATTGGCCATCCCAGCTGTACCTCGTTATTTTGTGGCTATCTTTCTTTTTAAACCAGCTATTTTCTACAGTTAAGTTGTTTCTCACACAGAAATCGAGTAGATGTTCTCCTTCCTGATTCCTGTTTCCGTATCCATGTGGTCCTAAAACCTTTTCACAGCCTATCCTCTCATTTCCTATCTGCGCATTTAAGTCTCCAATTATAATAAGGTTTTCACAGCTGCAGCAGTCTTCCAAGTCTGTCTCAAATTTTTCTTTGGTTCGCTCATCACAGCCAGTTTGAGGGGCGTATACTTGTATCACAGTCAGTTTATCTTTTCCTACATTAAATACTAATTTTATTATTCTATCATTTAAGTACTCCACTTCTGAAATAGCATCCAACTCTTTGCTTAGTACAAAGCCTACTCCATTTCTTGCTTGCCTTCCGTTCCATTCCAGGTTAAGGTATAGTTTTTCTCAATTGTTTATTCCCATTTCCTTTCCATTTGGTTTCACTCAATCCAAGAATGTGGATCTTCCGTCTTTCCATTACATAATTTATAGGTAGCCACAAAAACTGAAATACAGCCTACTCTAGCATTGACAACTTTATGATAATAGTTTATGAGAACATTTTTCAGAGTAAACTGACTTCTCAGAAATTTTTAGTTTTAATGTATTCTTCCAGTGAGTGTAAATGACAAAATTTGTGTAACTGTCATGTCTCCGGTTCGCTAGTTTAGTTTACTAAGGGGAAGAAAAGCTCTGAGGCCGTTCCTACGCATTTTAACCTTAGGTTAATTGTGTCCCCTAATACCTATTATAATGGGGTATCTATTCCAAGCAGCTTAACCAGCTCTAAAATCTCTTTTCTCAGCCTAGCTAGCATTCTTCCTTCTGAGAGCTCGTTCCCGAATATTTTCCTTCTCCTGAGCTTGAGAGCTTCACACACAGTTAATAGATGTTTGGCAGACTCAAGTGCCTCACCACAAAGCGGGCAACTGGTGTCTTCACTGTAGATACCAATCTTTGCCAGATGTTTCCTTAAGTGGCCTTCTCCAGTAATATACGCAATCACCAACTTGATGTCATTACGATTCATGGCAGTGAGTGATTTGGTCAGTATAGGCTTTGATTCCCTCAACAGAGAATTAGCAAAAACCTGGCTATGAAACTGCTGCTATCCATTATGGTGGTGATTTCTCGATTCACTGGTTCGGACCCTACGAATGGAGTCATTGCTCCCATCTTGGCTAGGAGGTCAGTCTCTTCGTTACATGAGAGGTCGCTGTGCCCTGGAACCCACCTCAATTAGACATTATTGAGGTGGGCCAAGGCACATAAAAAGTTTAATAACACTCCCAAGTGAGTCTTTAGGTGAATTGGCAGGAGTCAAGTGTTTTAAGAGCGGCTTGGCTGTCCAACATAATGCAGATCCATTTGTCCTGACATATCTTGCTCAGACAAGGATGGCAAAGATCTCGGCCTGGTAGATCATACAGCACCTCCCCAGACTGCCATAGGTGAGTCCCAGTAGAGGGGCCGTAGATCCCATACCCAGCTCCATCCTCCATGACAGAACCATCCATGTACCAGATGATTTCTGTTGGTAGCAGGATTGTAGCTATCCTTAGTCTCCAGTCCTCCTTGAGTTAAATGTCGACCTGGTAAGGTCTGGAGAGTGAAATTTGTGCGTCCATAACATCTGGTTTTATGTCCAATGTTCTGCTGTGAAGTTAATTTTCAATAGCTCGCAAGTAGCCCGATTTGGATCTGCTTCTCTTGAGCTTGTCTACACTATTCAGTTTGTAAGCTGCCTTCTTAACCTCCACCGTATAAGCTGAAGGTATGGTGGCAGTAAATTTAGCATTACTTCGAGTGATGCCGTAGGTGTTCTTGAAAATGCACCTGTTATAATTAAGCATGCTAGTCTTTGGATACTAGCAAGCCTTTTACTCACAGAGCTCTGACAAACCTTGTTCCACCACACAAGAGCCCCAAAGGAAATCTGTGGGCGAATGACTGCCTCGTAGAGGCATCTCCTGGAAATCTGCTTACCAATTTCAGGCTTCCATTCATGATGCCCGAAACAGTGTTACAAAGCTTACCAGTGACCATCAGATTTATGTCGTCCGCATATCCCTGTATGAAAACTCAGATATCGGCTAATGATCTCAAAAGGTCATGAATCACCAAATTCCATAATAGTGAGTAAAGTACTCCAGCTTGTGGGCATCCTCTCACCGTCATGACCTGCCTGGTCGCATTGAGAAGGTGCCTGGACCTGAGCAGAAAAATCCATCCACTTGCACAGTGTTGATTGAACTCCACGCTCCTGGACTCTATGGGCAATTGTTCCATGAGATGTATTATCAAAGGCACCCTCAATGTCTAGAAAATCACAGAGAGCAACTTCTTTGTTCTCTAATGCATCCTCTGCTCTACATACCAGTTCGTTGAGGTCAGTGATAGGCATGTTGATTCCGGTGGAAAGGTTATTCCTGAAGGACCCCGTCCCAGATCTATCTTTCTACCAGTCTTTCCAATGTTTTAAGCATAAACGAGGAGAGATGGATTGGTCTGAATGCCTTAGCTTGGCTATAGTCCGATTAGTCTCGCTTCAGGATAAACACCACTTTGCTCATTGCCCAAGCCATCGGTACATAACCATATGCCACAATGGCCTTGAAAAATTCATAAAGCAGTTGTATAAACGAGTCGGGTGCTTTCTGCAAAAGAGCATGTTACAACGCCGTCTTCTCCGGGTGATTTATATGGGAAAATTGTAGGCAACAGGTTCCATGCTCAGTCCTCTTAATACCGACACGGCGTCCGCTCAATGGTTACCATCGTTGTGGACACTATTGAGAAATCTGAGGTGTCCATGTTGGATGGTGGTCAAGGTTCGGATATTGTGTAGGGAAGAGAAGTGAATGTCAGACTTGTCAGTTAGCTGAAAATCAGACCAACACTACCTGGTTCGGTTTTTACGTAAAGCTATCGGTCCCATAGTTGCCCTGGCTGTTGGGCTATTAATAAATTGCCCTTTCTGAGGAACAGTTGAACTCAGTTAGTAACCAGACTACACTCATTCTACAATCATATAATCATTCATATTTATCTTAAAATACGCACAACGTTGTTTCGGCGTCTCATATGTAAGAATTTAATCCTCGAAAAGGTGACAATGTATCTAGCCAGGTTCCAGTCCACCTGTGTAGCCCTTGGCCGAGGGCTTCCACCGCCGAGACTGGCCCCAGTCAAACCAAAGTTACACTTGACGCATCCCAGAAAGTGTGTCTCGAGTAGAATATTGAGAGTTTCACTTGCCATCTATGTATATTCCCTGTCTGATTTCCGAAGTGTACCAATCGGGATCAAAGGTTTCGAAGCCAGCACTTTGTTTAGTCTAGCTACATGTTTCTTCAAGCTGTTTAGCTCCTCAGCAAAAACTTTCCAGGAGTTAAACTTGGCTTTCCTTATTCCCTTATATTTTTTTAAGGCTGAGTGGTAAGCTCCCCAATCTCCAGTTGTTTTGGCCTGATTGAAGAGTTTTCAAGTGTTTCTCCTCTGCAGATCTAGATCCCAAGTCCACCACACAATGTTGGTAGATTTAGGTCTCGTTCGCAGATGACCAGTTTTCGACATTTAAGAACCAATAATTGCTGTGTTCAAAGACATTGCAATTAGGTCTAAGTCTTTCCAACAACTCACTCTTTTTGGCTGTGATCCAGTCATTGCAGTGAATTGTTCAGAGTACAGTACCATTGATTTTACTATACATAGAAGATAGTTCCATTCAATGTTAAATATTGAGGCACGGAAAATGGGAGCGACCGTGCTGCAACCTGTCGGAAATTGCCTCCAGTTTCGACTGTTCGGTTGCACAGCCTGTGAGCAGTAAAGGAACTAATCACTCCCTCTCATTTCCCCATTCTCTCTCTCTTTCTCTCGGGACGCTCGAGAGGGGGGAAGTACTTGTATACTGTCCCCCCTCCATCTGTCTACTGTCAGTGTCGCCGATTGGCCTTGATAGTGGGTCAAACTGGGATATTGTTCCGTGCTGTGGTTTGTTTATCTTACACGGAAAGGAATCGCGATCTTTTATTTAGGCCTTAGGGCTTTGTGTATATGAAAAATGTTAGGGGTCATATTTTTGTTATTTTGTCAATGTAAATAACAGTGTGTTAAAGATGTTTAGTTAAAACATTACGCATTATCTAAAATTTGAAGTGCATTTGATAACAGGTAAGAGCACAGCCTACATATTTAATTACATATGTTAGATTGTATAAAAACTTGGCAGAATAGATCACGAACAGTTTTAAGTTTTATTGTTATAGTAGGGCTGCAGTTTGCGTTTGTATAACGACTTAGGCCTATGTAAAAAAATTAATCAATAAATATAATTCATTACTGTAATTCCATTCATATACGTATCGGATATGCATAGGAATACCCAATATATTATGTTAAAGAGATGCTGGCGCCTGCTGACGACTAAAAAATGTCATATACAGTATTCATAAACTGTTTTCTGTTCGTTTATTATTTATTAAACAGCTTTAATATTACACTGATACCACTAGATTCGCGTCTGGCTCTAGCCGCCGAATAGATAAGACGCGTTGTCTCGTAGCTCAGCAATTATAGGCTCTTGCACGACAATTCTTGTTGCCATGTGTATAGTATGGTACATTTTTTCTGCGAATTTATGCTAATAAATTTGTTACTTTAACAATGTCATCTAACTGTGGTGTGAGTGGTAAACTGTGTTCGGAGGGAGATGTTCTGAATTGTGCCGGAACATGTGGGAAAGCTTTTCACACGAAATGCGTCAAGGACGACGTGGAGGGTAAGAATCATGCGTAGATCATATTTTTGTAAGATATAGATAAATAGATAGTTTTAAAAGTGCTGTTTTTGATTTTGGCATCACTGATCATTGTATAGTTGGTCTTTATTGTAAAAGTAATAAATTTAAAATACTTGATAAGTTTACTTACAACGATTCTGCCAGTAACTTAGTTAAAAGAGATATTATTGATTATAATATATTAAATGTTTATTTGCACAAAGATAATTGGGACGATGTTTACTCAGAAAATGATGTAAATACTGCGTATTGTAAATTTATTGATATTTTAAGTAATTATATATTTAGAAGTAGCAAGAAAAATGGTGGTAGTTCTAAATTGTTAAGTCCCTGGATAACACCAAACATTTTGCATAAATTTAAGAGACGTAAAAAATATATATAAAATTTCTAAGACCATATGACAGTTTTTCAGAATTATTTTGCAAAATATACTATTAAATTAAAAAATGTGATCAATAAAAAAAATGTATTATTCAACATTATTAGAGAACTGTAAAGGTGATGTATCTGCGCAGTGGAAGGTAATAAATAACTTAACAAGTGGTTCGTCAAGGAAAATAGTTCAGCTAATTGAATTGCCAAACGGTGCGTGAGCCTTCAGTCATTGCTGATAAGATAAACAATCACCTTATCGCAATCAAGTCTAGCCGTCCAGATGTTGTACATTCCAATACCCTTCCACCTCTAAGTCCTTACTATTAACATTCTTTCTTTATAACTCAACCAGATGTAGATGAAATTAAGAGTATTGTTAAATTAATAAACATTTCTATTATTATTTCAACTCAACACTAGTATTATGTTTTTGAACAATTGATTTTGTACATAACATGTACATGTGGGACAAAATTAATATATACTGTACATCTCAAATATAACCTTTCATTACCAACATATTTTCACTTTGACTAGAGAAGTGATTGAAAGGTGTGGGTCGAACCTATAAAGCAAATGCATGATTTTGTTATAGGTTATTATGGAGTCTATTACGGAACGTAAAACTGGTTGTCGTAAGACATGCTCTATGACTGGCTGTGATGTCAACCAAGCACGGTTCCCTGGACTACACTTTTTTAAATTCCCCGTCCCTAGACCAGCTGTTTGTGAACAGTGGATTGTGAATTGTGCCAATGAAGCACTCGATTCACTCCCTCAAACAGCCCTTAGGGCTAAAGTGGTATGTGAAAAACACTTTACGAAAGACAGTTTCACTAGTACATTGAAGACAAGGCTGAAATTAAATGCCATCCCAACGCGTCTACCATACCCTTCTTCACCAGTAACCCCTGTATCAACACCTGCTCATTCTGTTGAAACATCGTCAACTTCCCCCATTGCTAAGACACCAACCAAAACAAAGCGGTCTCTTTTTAAAAGCCCGATTCAAGACATTAGTACTCCAATATACAAAAAGTATAAAAGTTTAAAAGGTCGAAAATCAACACCTTATAAAAATAGGTCACCTGGAAGACAGAAGCTTTTGAAAAGGCTGAGAAATGCTTTGCAATCAAAAAAAAAGTTTCAGCAGGCACTTAAAAGAACTGAAAAAAAATCGCCAAACAGACCTACCGATTTGTTGTTAAGGACAATACAGTCCTGTTTGCCTGAAAAAGTGGCTTTGTTTGTTTCAATGCAGTTAAAGCATTCGGAAAAAAAAGTTCCATGGACAGAGGAAGAAAAGAAGCAAGCCCTAGCAATGAGGTACGCATACATTCAATAAAAAAAAATATATTGTTGGACCTTTAAAAGTTATACCTCATTTTAAAGGTCATTGTTTTTACAGTACAAAAGTGCAAACCTGAGGTCAAAAAGATGACCCATTCACAAAATACAGCGATTCAAAGAATTTAATGTCATATTACTAGTTCTTCTCAGTTATACGGCTATTTATTTAACAGTTTCAGGTCCCTGTTGCTGAGTATGTTATTGATTGTTAATAATCGTAACAAATGACTGCGTTATAAAAATAGATATGCTATTTAACTAAGATAAAAATAAGAAACATTTATTAAAAACACTTTTGACAGTAGGTTTACCTAAAAATAGTTTAATAATATTATTATAATAATTTGTTACTTATTTTTGTCAAATTTAATTTCTCATATTCAGTTAGATAAATTATAGCTCTACGCAGCAATAGATCTTGCCTTAGTCTTCAGCAGTGTTAGTTATATAACATTACATTCTTTGAGAGGCTATATTTTCTGACTGAGTCATCCTTTTGATCTCAGGTTTGCACTCTTGTGTTTTACAAACAAAGACCTTTAAAATGAGGTATAGCTCGAGATAGGCTTACATTTAACATTTTTAAGACTTCCTTCATGTGCCATCCCCCTGGATATGCAAAAACAAGTAAAATATGTCCATGTGTTTAGTATAGCGACATGAACATAACTACAACGTTTCATTACCTTTCTTTTAATAGTTTTAAAATTAATAAATACATTCCAGACTTTATCCCAACCCTGACAAAAATTTTTTGAGTGGCTAAATTTTACAATGAAATGAAATTTATATTTTTATTGGTTTTTGTATGTTTCACCTTTGTTTCTCTACAACATAATTAATATGTATAACGTTACCAAGCACTTATAATTTTAATAATCCTATTATTGACCTTGGTAGTTTTTATTCCAAACAATGACAAACAGTATAAGAGTTATTCAGACATTTTCTTGTTACAGTTAAATGTGCACAGACTATATTATAATTAGTTTGAATATATCTTAATTTAGAAATTTATTTATTTTTAAACTTAGTTCATTGCTTAGGTACAAGTCTCCGGCCCTTTATGATCAGATGAGGAGTGATGGGTTTTCTCTGCCAAGTCCTACAACAATAGCTCGCTGGTTGCAGGTAAGCTTAAAAGCGATGAAGTCAATCAATAAATATTTTCCATGGCATTTAAATAATGTTAAATTAAAGTTTTTCTTGTATTAACTTTTGCATTTTTTTACACGTAACATGTCTATGTTTTTTTAATTATTGCTACTTGATATCAATTTTATTGTTAGGTTGTGGACTTAAGACCTGGAATGTGCAATGAAATCTTCCAATTGCTCAAATCGAAAGTGGAACATATGTCCTCATGGGAGAAGAATACAGTCATCATGTTTGATGAAATGTGTATTAAGTCAAGCCTTGAATATGACTCCAAAAGGGATTTAGTGGAAGGTAACTCAAATTAACTATCATTCTATGATATTCATTATGTTCTCATATTTAAGTCATATATGAAACAGCCTTTAAATTATCTACTCTACACACGCACGTACACGCGCACAGACAGTTAATTTGAAGACACCAAAAACACCAACGAACTGGACACCACCCACCCCCTTAACTTCAATAATAATTTATCAACAAGTTAGAGCATTGATTTAATATACAGAGATATTGTCTGTATAGTAAAATCAATGGCTATAGTTGTAATTTGTAAAAAGTATTATTTTATTGTTTTAAACTATATTAACATAATACAGGAAATAAACTGTGTTTATTAACAACGCTAATTGAATTGATGTTTAGGTCTGTTGGATCTGGGAGACATGGGAAGAAAACCACAGCCTGGATCTCACATTCTTCTGTTCATGGCACGCGGGCTCTTTAATAAATGGAAGATGCCCATAACATACTTTGTCACGAACAGCAATGTCCAGGCCAATTCAGTTTGCTTGCTGATTAAGCAAAACCTTACAACACTAACAGACATAGGGTTGAAAGTTAGGGCAGTTGTATGTGACCAAAGTTCTGTCAACCGGAAGGCCTTACATCTCCTTGGCATCACAAAATCCAAGCCCTATTTTACCACCGAGGGACAGAACATTTACTTCATCTACGATTTCCCACACATTATCAAATGTATTAGAAATAATTTTATGAAAGGAGTAATTCAATTTCAAACTTCTGAAGAAAAGGCCAATAATGACAAAACAACTACCGGGTCAGCGGATTGGCGACATGTTGTTTTATTATACAATACTGACATTTCATCGGAAACTGCCAGATCAACACGACTAACAGAAAGACATTTACATCCAAATTCGTTTCAAAAAATGTCTGTAAAACTTGCCACTCAAGTCTTCAGTCATTCTGTGAGCTCGGCAATGATTTCAGCAGCAGAAACAAATCAGTTGCCACCAGAAGCTAAGAATACAGCAATGTTCCTTGACAAATTAAACAATATATTTGATTCGATGAACAGCTATGGCAAATTTCACCCTAACCCGAACAAATGCAGTATTTCAAATTCATGTAATGCCCATCTTAAAGTCCCCCTGGCAAACTTAAAAAGTGGTTTATTGTGGGTGAGGACTTGGAAGATAAAAAACAGTACAAGACGACCCCCGAGTTTCGATGGCATTGAGCACAGCCTCAATTCAACCATTCTCCTATGGAATAACTTGAAGGAAGATGGCGCAACTTTCCTTCTTACTGGACGGCTAAATCAAGACCCAATTGAAAATGAATTTTCAATTGCAAGACATAAATGCGGGTATGTACAATCTACTTTGCAATAATGTAACTGTAAATATTATTACAATTTATTTTATTTTTAATGACTTTATTGCGCCTATCAAACATTATTTTCATATCAGACATGACAACATGTCACATGACCATCGAATGGTTAAAAACAACGTTTAAAGAAGATTTATACTGAATTTAAAGCTTAATAGATTAATTTATTTGAGCGTAGTAAACGTATATTAAACCAATATTTGATTTTGTAATTAATAAGCTAGACCTAACAAGCATGCATTTTCAGGTACAATAGAAATCCATCAGCTCGTCTTTTTAGACAAAATATGAGACACCGAATTCAGGCAGCTCTTATGAAACCCCCAGCTGGAAGTAATTGTCAGCCTGATGATGATAATTTATTGACCACTTCCATGACCATGACCATTCACGAACCGTCCACTACCGTCCAGATAACGAAGTCTCCTGCTATTGAGAATGAAACACTGGCGCAACCGACAAGTGATGAAGACGATGAGGATTTTCTTAGGATTCCTGAGGATTTCCAAACAAAACAAAACTCACTAGAAATGTCTTCTATAAGGTAAGCATTTTGTTTTTGAACTAGTGAAGTGAATATTGTACCAAATTCCTTAAAATGAAATAGCAATGTAAAGCTGTTATATTCGTAGATTTTTAAAAGTTTGTTTGTTTTAGAATGTGGATGTATATTTTACAGATATTTCGCTGGCTACGCAGTTCGGGCTTGTTTAAAGCGGTACCAATGTAAAGACTGCGAGAAGCAACTGGTCCAGCAGCCTGATGTCTCGGTACCCACAACATCAGGTGACTTAACAAGACATAGGGAATATAACAGAAACGGCGACGACTCCTTTTGCTTATTGTATGTGAATGACCAAACAGCCAGAGCGGTCCACACAGCGCTGACTGTGGTCAACAAACATATGCATAAGTATGTCCACACAATTGGACTATTAAAAAAGATTCTACTAAAAGCCAAGCAAATAATTAACATGGAAGACACGCAATGGATGAGAACGTCCGACGAATGTCGTCAACACCGTAGTTTTATCCTAAAAAAAGTCATTTCAGCGAAGCTAAAAAGAAAGCTTCAGGAAATTTCTAAACATATGAGGCAGCCAGGAAGTAAAAATGACGGATTTTGGAGGAAAGTTCGAAACCTCTCCAATGATTAAAGTTCGTTCGGAAACGTCCAAGATGCACCTTAGCGTTATAAATAAACTTATAAAAATTATAATTTCGCTTACCACTCAAATTACTACGTCTCATATAAAGTTTTATTTCTTAGACTTCACATTGTTACATTTTGCCATGGTTTAAAAATGGAGATAAAGAGAAAATATCTGCTGTATTGATGATTTCATAAATAGTGGCGGAGTCATAAAATGAAAAAGAAAAAAAACATACACACATACAATTCGACTGCGTTGCCGAAAATCCTGTAATACCTCACTCTCTGGCCGTTAACGAGTTGCGCGCAATCCTACCTGCGTTAATTGCTATGTCCCAAGGAGGCCCCAAACCAGTACTCGAGTTGCGCGCAATACCGATTTCAGACAGTCCGTCCAGTCTTGGCCGCTCAAAAATGCAACTTAGACCACAAGCTATGCTATATAAATATTTCCGTAAATATCACAATCCGTCAAAAATAACTTGAATTGTCTGTCACTGGTCTGATTCCGAATAGCACCAAACTTATACTACAAAATAAGCACATATCTGCTTATTCTGTGCTTATAACTTCTTGGTTATTGGTAAAATATAATAATTATCTATATCAGCTGAACTTGTTTCCAAGATGACAAATTCATAATTTCATTTTATTCTAACAACAAAAGCGTGACAATATCTGAATTGATTTTGGGCTTGAATTTGAAAGAAAAATTTTTTTTTTTAATGGATAATATTTTTATTAAATATGTTATTTTTAAAAAACTACCGTTTCAAAATATACAATATTACTGTAGCATAAAAAAGTTTGCATGTACAGTAAGCCTGTGTGAAATCTCAGATTATCGATTATTGTGGTGTACTAGACTAACAATCATCGCTTATCCTTTGTTTTTCCTGTAACGTTTTAGGTGCAGCTCGGATGTTTGTCATAGGACCCTCTTCCTATCTCTCATTAGTGATTTAAATTATCACCATAATTAATGTATGTCCTAATTAATCTAATGTGTTGCTAAATAAGTGTAAATAATATAATTTGTTTGACTTTTATTTATGTTTTTAACTGCAGATGTTTAGTATAAGTATGTTTGCCATTCATTTAAATGTTAATATTAATTACAATAATTTTTAATCATGTATAGCCTAAATAACTCCCCACAGATTTAGAGTTGAAGTGTTTGGCTATTAATAAAGAGCCCTGTTCTTCTAATTAGGATTAATTTAATTTACCTTATTTGAAAGTGTATGCTTATCATTAATATATATATTTGGTGGTGGCTTCAGTTTGAAACCATATTATTACAGTTCTGCACAAAACCCAAAGTTACGTATTATTTTTTAACTATATTATTGTTAATTTGTAATAGTTATTTGTTTATATAGTTTTGTTAGTTCTGTTTTGTTAGTTGTTTATATAGTTGTTAGTTCAATGGAAACATATCACAACAGTGGAAAGTAATAAATAGTTTGACAGGAGATGCCTCAAACAAGAACATAGAGCGCATTGAGTTACAAGACGGAACAATCACGACAGACCCAGCGTTATCGCATACGAGATAAACAAATACCTTATCGCTGTCCAAGCCGACCGACCTCGTACAGTTCCCACATCGACTCTCCCACCTATTCGTTCTTATCCACAATCATTCTTTATAGAGTCAACTACTGTAAATGAAATAAAACAAATAGTGAAAAATTTTAAAAATAAAAATGAACAGGTTTTGATACGATTTGTGTTCATTTATTAAAATTCATTATAGACGAAATCGCTTCAGTACTGGTAATTAACGTCAGTTTTAGTACTACCCTGGCATTTTCTCTGAAATGTTGAAGTTAAGTTCAGTTGTTCCAATATTAAAGAAAAATAATTCTTTAATTTTTAATTAATAAAAAATAAAACATAATTATATTTTCAGGAATTTTAATATTGATATAACATAAAATGATTTTTTTTCTTGACTAGAAGCCATTGTCATGAAACACATGTACAACTCTCTTGTTCACGTTTTTGAATTATTTGTGTCAATAGTTTTAGATTATTTTTATACTTTAACTGAATTATATTTTCAGGAATTTTAATATTGATATAATATAAAATTATGTTTTTGTTTGTTTTGTTTTTGACTAAAAGCCATTGTCATAAAACACATGTACAACTCTCTTGTTCACGTTTTTGAGTTATTTGTGTCTATAGTTTTAGATTATTTTTATACTTTAATTGAATTATATTTTCAGGAATGTAAACACTGCAGGTGCCGATTGTGTGTCTTCTATTATGCAATTATATGTATTGCTAGACTCATATGTTTAAATGTTTTTTAAATATATATTTTTTCTTTAATCAAACTGGTCACATAACTCGATATAGTGGCCAGTTAATTTCCAAATAAGTACTATGTAAATAGATAATTGCCATTATTAGTTGGAAATAAATTCATTTATTCTTGGCATTGTTTGTTCTGTTTATTCTCACTTGTGTAAATAAGTCATATTCGAAGTGCTATAATGAAAAACGCCACAGAGTGCGGCTATAGTTTATTTTATTATTATATAGACTCTGTAGTTACTTAAAATTAGTTATTTCTTATGTTATTGCTGGTCACGCTACTTGTGAAGTGTTACCAGTGTAATTCCAGAGTGTCTTTTCCAGAGAAATTGAAAATATAAATAAATTGCAATTTATCCATACTTTCACATCTAGTAAAATAATAGAAACGTGCATGAAAACCAGATGTGTTAACTTTAATTGTATTCGCCTTAGACATACTTTTTACAAAGGTCTGATTCAATCAATGCTATAGAACGGTATTTTTGGAAGGGGGACATAAACAAAATTTACAATAATTTCAACCTGATTAAAATAATGAAAATTGACTAAATCAGTAGTCTAGTTAGTTATATTCTATAACGATAATATTTCCTAACCAATTTCAATTGACATTGAGATTGTTTTTCTCAAGAAGTAATAATAGTCATAACTTTATAATTCTTAAAAAAACTGACCATTCACCAAACAATGAAATATTTTACAAACAATCATGTAATTACTTGGAACCAAAAAATATGTTAATGTTAAAGACAGTAATAATAAAACAGACGTTTATAGTAAAAAGATAAATAATGCTATTTTAAATTAAATGCCTATACACAGATTGTCAGGCCATAAGATGAAAGCTATTTTTATCTTGTATAGAAGTAGATTAGTGGTTTTGTTATGATTTTTTTCTAACCCTATCACGACATTTGAATCTAACCTGGGTTTTATATTTTGCCCAGTATTATTCTATATAAATATCATAGGCCTATTTCAATATTTATTTTGCCAAAGATATAAATAATGTCACATTTTTTAATATTTCACTATATTACATATTCCTGGAATATTTGCAGATTAATTTCTTAATTGAAATGGGAGTCATTGATTGGATTTGAAAACAATTTATTTTTTAATCAATTACCGAATACGAAAAAAAATAATGATTGAGTCCAACAGTCGATTTAATCACCTAATCGATGGTTAAAATGCAACGAATAAAGATTTTTCAGATGGGCTATATAATATGAAAATGTTTACTTAAATCAGCAGTAATTATCGCCAGCATTGCCGATAAGTTAGTGGTCTATTCAAGTTTGTCTATTTACAAATACAAGGTGTGTTAATCATATAAATCAACATGGTGTTTTCATTTATTCAGTTATAAATATTTCTTTATTCAATTTGAATGTCAACTGAGTTTTACTGTAATAGTATCAACACAGTATTCTTTATTATTTGAAAGAGATGCAAGCAAATATAAAAACAGAGAACCCGGATAAACGTTGGCAATATGGAATAACGTAAACAATTATCTAAGCAGGATGTTGTTTGTGTGCGTGACCTGAGGAAGGAGAGGGCGGGGCGGCTGTCTGGAGAATGGGAGAGTGGGTTAAGGGGAGGGGAGGGCGGGGCGGCTGTCTGGAGAATTGGAGAGTGGGTTAAGAGGAGGGAAGTGAGAGAGAGACGTAAGAGCGTGCGAGAGAGAGAGGAAATAGGGCTATGCGCAGCGCAGCGTGGGGCCTCAAAACAGTTTTGGGGCCTCGCCACAACTCTCCCATATGGATGGAGTATCTCTTTATATAGTAAAATCAATGACAGTACCCAATCAGTTTTTCTAGGATTTCGGTTCATTAAGTTCTCGCAAAGAGAGAGATAGCAATTCAGTTTTCTGATGATTTACTGACATAGTCAATCTAGATAATTTTGGGAAGGAAGAATGTGGCTCTCTACTCTATTGTTAATACAGTTCAGTATTCTACCTAAAATTATGTGATGGTGTACAATAATTTAGAGTGGAAGAGAAAGAGTATGGCTCCCTCCACTTAATAAAATTAGTCTATTAGCTAATTTGTTACATAGGTAGAAGCAGGCTAATCGGTTTTAACGGATTAGGACTAAGCTTCCAGGTTCTATATAATATTCTTCGAGGGTTGCTGTGTCACTTGTGAGCGTTTCTTCAAAAGCAATGAAGTCCTTGTGTTTATAAGCTTAAGCAATATCACCTGTATATATATATATATAAATTTTCAAGACTAGTTTCATCATGGGCAGATGTATCTACTGGAAATATAAATAGGGATTCACACTACATCAGTCATGTAATTGCAGAGAGTCTATCCAAACAATCAATCATATAGTTACATAGTGCCCCTGCGCTCTTTTACGGAGGGATTATCTAGCATAAACAGAATCAGTGAGGCAGGTCTTAAATGGCTTGATGGATTGGATTTTACTTTGTGATCACTTCAAATTTTTATAACTATCACAAGACTTCTGGACATATAATATATGACATATAATAAATGCCGTGTATGTATGCATTTTATTATATTATTAGATCTCATATTATATTCCCACCGGTGCTCGTTTTCCAGAAGGAATCTCCCAGAAGGAAGTGATCAGTAAACACAGTAATCTATCAATGCTTAGAGGTGAAATATACTATTGAACACAGAATCCTTCTAGTACAAACAAAGAATACTCTTAGGAAATCAAATGTAATAGCTCATAAACAAATTTACCTAAACTATAGCTAAATAGCTCATAAACAAGCTTACCTAAACCCGGTCCAATTAAAATTTCTTGGATGGGGTTGAGACCTGGTGTAGGATCCCTATTCTTGTGGCGATCCGGCTCATGCTGCAGTCCTGCTGTGACTACATGTAGCAAACGCTCCGATGGAGGACATGGAGGATCAGCATGGACTTCTTGAGACAGGCTAGAAGCTACTTGAGTGTAACCATCATAGTAAAGTTGGCTATGAACAAATATTTAGCATTATAAATGAGTAGATCACTAATATCAATATGGTATGTCCTCATCCCCTGTGGACAATGAGTAAATCTGTATGGGATCAGTGTTGATTTACAAAAAATTGATAAGACTACTAGATGAACAGCATAAACATTTTAAAGCTGTTTGGGATCAGTGTTGGTTTACACAAAATTGTTAAGACTACTAGATGGACAGCATAAACATTTTAAATCTGTATGGGATCAGTGTTGGTTTACAAAAAATTGATAAGACTACTAAATGGACAACATAAACATTTTAAATCTGTATGGGATCAGTGTTGGTATACACAAAATTGATAAGACTACTAGATGGACAGCATAAACATTTTAAATCTGTATGGGATCAGTGTTGGTTTACACAACATTGATAAGACTACTAAATGGACAACATAAACATTTTAAATCTGTATGGGATCAGTGTTGGTTTACACAAAATTGATAAGACTACTAAATGGACAGCATAAATATTTTAAATCTATCTTTAAAACCCCAACTATTGCATCATCTACTAATAACTTATCAAAACGGGGTATGGCAATGGGTTCCCCACTATCGCCTATTTTCGCATATCTACATGAAAGTTTAAGGAACAACCATTGCTTCCTCAAGTTTCAAACCTAAGGTTTTGGCTTAGGTGCGTGGACGACACATTTTGCTGCTGGAGTCACAGTGAACCAAATTTAGAAGAATTGTAAAACACTTGAACAATGTTTCACCCACCATTAAATTCACCATGGTATAAGAAGTAAAGAATAAATTATCATATTTGGATGTAAATGTAGAAAAAACAAAACATGGCCTTAAAACATCAGTCTACAGAAAACAAATTCACACAGGCAAATACCTAAATTTCAATTCTAACCAACCCACAAACTGTTATCTCTCTTTGATAGGGCCCCAGCCGCTCAGACAAAACTAAACTAGATAATGAACTCAAAAATATCTCCAAAGGTCTCATAAATAATGGCTACCCTCAGTCTCTCATAAACAAATGCAAACAAATAAGAAAACGCAAACATACACCCACTGACACAGAAAAACCTGAAGCGTTCATGTCCATTCCATATACGCCTAACCTTTCAGAAAAAATAAGACACATAGCTAGTAAATACAAAATCAGAACATCATTCAACACACAAAACACATTAAGACAGTCTTTAACTAAAACAAACCAAAGAATGAGGAGCAATCCTCCAAAAACGTAGTATATTGCATTACTTGCGAATGCAATGAAAAATACACAGGGGAAACAAAAAGACCACTGAAAGTTAGGCTAAAAGAACACAAAAATAACAATAAGAAAGGAGACACTACACATTCTAAATTAGCTGAACATTCCTGGAACAATGAACACAGATTTAACTGGGATAACACTAAAATACTTTACAGGGAACCACATTTTTTTAATGTAAATTCATCGAAGGTGCCTTTATGAAACTAAATAATGAACAAGTAATCAGTCAAAGTATTATAGAAGTTAGATCCATGTGGGTTCCTTTACTTAAAAACACACTTGATAAAAAGTTCAGTACACTAATGAAATAATCTAACCAGAATCCTACACGACCTGCACCTACAACAATAAAACACCCATGAGCCTACGTCCCGTACCTAAGTCACCGCATTCCTGTCCAAAAACCTAAGTTGTCTTCCTCATCTGATACTCCATCATTAACAAATTTCAAAAACAAATATTTGAGTTTCATAATTATAATGCATATTGTGACTAGGCAAACCATTTTGTCTTTATTTTCTGTATTTTTTAATCAAACTATTAATATACTACTGATAATTATTACTAAGCTTATACTGTAATTTCCTTATTATAATATTGTTTTAGTCTTAGTCCATAGATTGTAAGAAAATTGACAATGTTCATGCTGTAAAAAACATGTTCCAAGCAATAAAGAATTTCATTTCATAAATAAGACAACTAGGGTAAGTTAGGTCGTATTTGGTAGGTACGTAAAAATGTATTTCTCAGGACAACAAAATATTATTGAAAAACCAGGTATATTCTATAGTATTACTTAATCAACTCAAATCTTTTTATACTTTGATAATAAATATTTGGGATGCTAAATACCAATACTTAGTACAAATTAGGTGTCTGAAACATAAAGTTAGTATATTTAGTGATACATTAGTATACACCGAGACCACCTGTATAATGTATAATGAACCTGTATTAACTTATTTTCACTATCATAAACCACTTTTAGGTCAGTAGAATTTGTAAAAACATATCCTACAATAGGCCACGCTAACTTAACCTAACCATAACTGCCACAGCGCGATGTATATGGGCGGCCTTGGTGTAGTATACTAATGTATCACTAATGATACTAACTCTATATTTCCGACATCTAATTTTGACTAATTATTGGTATTAAGCATCCCATAAATGTATTATCAAAGTAAGAAATAGCTATGCTAACGTAACGTAACCTAACCATAACTGCCGTGGCGCTATGTATATGGGTTGCCTCAATGTATAGTAATGTATCACTAACTATACTAACTCTATGTTTTCCGACACCTAAATTTTACTAAATATTGGTAATTTTATTTAGTGTCCCAAAATTGTATTATTAAAGTATGAAAAGATTTGAGGTTGACTAAGTAATACTATACAATTATCAAAAACCAACTACATAGCCTATTCGAGAGTTCAGTATAAATAAAAAGGTGGTAATTCCTTTTTGATGATGTGGTAGTCCTCACTTAGTTAGAAAAATGAAAATCAAGGTCGGAAATCCGTCATTAATGTTGCAAAGCTATAAGAAGGTTTAAAGTCCACAAGCTATCACTGACATTTTGGAGACATCACATCAAGGCAGTTATGGTTACGTTAGGTTATTATATTGTAGAATGAACCTGTAATAAAGTATTTTCACTGTCGCAAACTGCTTTTCAGTCAGCAGAATTTGTAAAAACAATAGGCTTTAATAACCTAACCTAACCAACCATAACTGCCACGGCGATGTATATGGGCAGCCAAAGTCCACGCGCTATCACTAACATTTCGGAGACATCGCACCGCGGGCAGTTATGGTTGGTTATTATCCCTTTATAGGTTATGATATTTTAGTTTTTTTGTGTTAACGAATACTGGTTACGAATATTGACCACCCCTAATGACTCCTGGGTGTTCACTTGAAGTTTTCAGTTTTTTGCGTTAGTGCACACTAGTTAAAATTGTAGCCAACATCAATAAAGTTCGACATTGTCTGATCGGTATTGTTAAAAACCAATCCTTTTGTCCGTCAACATTTTGGTGATGACAAAGCATGTATATGAACAGCTTTCCTGTCTGGTCAGTCTAATCATTAGAAGAGATAAATTGTCCAAGTGGCTAAATATTTAGCCAGTATGCTTCTTGGGATCCATTCTGACAGCACGCTTCTTGTACCAAGTTATTAAACGTGATAAACCACCTAAAAGATAAGAGCTTTACAAATACTTTGTACTGTTAACTATTCTATGATTGTCACCATATACCTTGAGCACAGGCTATACAAAATGTACTGTCGTATTGAATATTTAATTAAATTTTTAAAAAGTAGCCTAAAATTAACCATAAAACATAGGCCCAAAAAACATTTTTCTAAAATTACTTTGGTTTTATTTATTTTAAAATTATTACATTACATGAGTCTGAAATAAGTGTTTTTCAAGTTGTTATTGTCCTTATGTTGATAATCAGTTGCGCTCGCAACTTATTGAATGGTTTATCATGTATAGAAGATGCAGCACCAAAATAAAAACTAAGAGATCCAGAATTGAATATAGTAAATGTAAAGTTGCTTTGTGTTTACCATGCTTTACTCCATTTTATAGTTAGTGTCATTAGGAAACTAATTCAATAAATTAATGCTGTATTACATCAGTGTTAAAAACAACAGCACATTTCTTATTTATGTATATTATTTTAGTTTTAGAACTTAGACTTAAGCGGCCAGTGTCATAACTAGGTTCTACATATTAGTTGTTTATAACATACAGTACATTTTTTAGTTTTAAAATACTTTTTCTCTTTGTCATAGTGAATAGTTTAGTTTTGTGCAAATAGTTTAGTTAATTATGAAACAATTAATTTTATATTAGGTACTGTGCAGATACTGGGAGTGTGTGCTATGATGGCATAGTCTGAACATTGACCACTCAATATACAATATTTTAGATACTTGTTTTTATTTCACATTTACTTGTTTAAAGATTTATCTTTAGTTATAGATAAAATAATGGTTTCTTTGTAAAATGTTATTTGCTCTTTGTCATAACGGCCAATATGTGACTTTATAGTGAAACTTGATTATTAGTATACAGTATATTTAACTATTCTTATTTAAAGAGGGAATTTTGTATTATTAAATGATTAGTAAAGAGCAATATAAAAAAAAGAACCCAAAAAAAACATGGTTCAATGAGAAGTGCAGAGAATTAGTAATTAAAAGAAAGGAAGCAAAAAATGAACATCTAAAATACAGAAATACTGAAACTAAGGAAACATATAGAGAAATAAACTTGGAAGTAAATAAAACATTAAGACGAGAAAAAAGAAATTTTATAAACAATAAACTAACAAAGGCGGAACAAGATTTAACAGTGAATAACACTAAGGAATTTCACAGAACTGTGAGATTTTTTCAGAAAGGTTACAGTCCTAAAGTAATGGGAGTAAAAAACAAATATGGAAATACAATAGTGGAATCATCTAAAATACTTCAAAGATGGAAGAACTACTTTGAAGACTTATTAAATGCTGATAATAACATAGAAGATGAACAAGAGGTGAACATAGAGGATGTAAATCAGGAAGATGTTTTAGAACCAACTATAGAGGAAATTGAGAAAGTGATGAAAACATTAAAAAATGGGAAGGCACCAGGAGAAGACGGAATACCTATTTAAATAATCAAAAGTGGTGGTATTAAAATAATGAAATTCCTACATACAATGATATTGAAAATTTGGAGAATGGAAGTTATGCCAGTGGAGTGGCAAGAGAGTGTGATAATACCACTATACAAAAAAGGAGATAAGCAGGAATGTACAAACTATAGAGGAATATTACTACTTAATTGTACATATAAAATACTATCAAAACTAATATTAAACAGACTAAAAAGATATGGAGAAGAAATAATAGGAGAACAACAAGCAGGCTTTATGAAAGACAGATCAACTACTGACCAAATATTTATTATAAAAGAGCTGGCCTCAAAATACTGGGAATATAACAAAAATCTATATATATTATTCATTGACTTTAGAAAGGCTTATGATAGCATTGTGAGATCAAAATTAATTGTGGACATATCTTAGACAAAAAAAATCCCAGAAAAGATAATTAGACTAACAAAAATGTGTGTTGAAGGCTCAAGAGGGAAAGTAAGAATAGAAAGAGAATTGACAAACACTTTTGACGGTAAAACAGGGGTAAGACAAGGAGATGCGTTGTCACCACTGTTGTTCAACCTCGCTCTTGAAGAAACACTGAAAGTGACAAAATCGGTACAAATAGGTGCAAACATTGAAGGTATAATCAATATTTTAGCATTTGCTGATGATGTGGCATTAGTAGCTGATAATAAAAATGATCTAAAAACGCTAGCAGGTGTCCTGTTAAAAGAAGCCAACAAAGTAGGTCTTCAAGTGAACGAAGAAAAAACTAAATATATAAAGATAGGGAGACAAGCAGAGCCAATCAACTGAACGCTGGACGTAATGGATTACAAAATTTTAGCCACTGAGGAGTTCAAGTATCTAGGAGTTACTTTGACTAGCCAAAATAAAGGTGGAAGAGGAAATACAAGTCAGAATTAATGCAGCAAACAGATGCTACTGGAGTCTCCTGAAACTATTCCAAAGTAAACTACTGTCAAGACCCCAAAAATAAGAATGTATATAGCTATTGTACAACCTGTTTTATTATATGGATCTGAGGTGTGGACCCTAACAATGTATAACAAAAAAAATTGATTACATTTGAAAACAAAATTTAAGAAGAATATATGGACCTACCTATGTATCAGGAGTGTGGAGAATAAAAAAGAACAGAGAGCTTAGAGAACTGTACAAGAGACCGGATATTGTGGCGGTGGTTAGAAGTAGAAGAATAAGATGGCTTGGTCATGTGAGGAGAAGGGAAGAAGAAAAAATGATAAGAAGGGTATGGATGGGGAAACCAGCAGGAAGGCGACCTCTAGGACGACCAAGAATAAGATGGAATGACCAAGTGGAACAGGATGTGAGAAGTCTTGGTGGAGACATCGAAATGGCAGAGGATAGAGGATTGTGGAGGCAACTTGTTGGCGAGGCCAAAAATCACCTTGGATTTGAGTGACCACAGGAGTAAGAGTAAATAAGTAAGTAGTAAAGAGCAATTCACTTGTAACAAACTTAAATGTGTGTTATTTTTTTCAACCAAAGGTGAATAAACTATATTTTCTAGTAAAAAATGAGTGGTCAATAAACTAACCACTATTCTTAACTAATGGTAAGAGATGCATAGACGCTTTCTGGCTAAATAATTTGCCACCTACATATGTATACAAATCACAAAATATTTTTTAAAGTATTTTTAAATACTTACGATGTTTAAAAAGTGTTACTAAAGATGTTTCTATCAATAAGTACAAGATTTGTTGAAAAAATAGGTGTGTTCATTTCCAGCACTTTTGTGGTGGCTTTTGCATTACTAACCACTAAACGTTACAGCAAAAGTTTGGAAATTTGTAGTGAACACTCAGAACTAAACACTGGTGGCTAAAATTTTTAACCAGTAACCTATAAATGGTTATATTGTAGAATGAACCTGTAATAACATATTTTCACTGTCCCAAACCGCATTTCAGTTAGCAGAATTTGTAAAAACATATTCTGCAATAGGCTATGATAACCTAACTTAACCATAACTGCCGCAGTGCGGTGTATATGGGTGGCTTGGTGTAATAATGATACTAACTCTATGTTTCTGATATCTAATTTTTGCTAAATATTTATATTAACACTTTAGCTGCCGTGTCAGTCCAGTACGCCAGACGGCTCTTTGTCTCAGCTAGATGCCGTCGGGCTACTACGCCCGACATTGTTGCTAAGCAACCTTTTGGTTATTTTATTGTTACTCGACTGGTCCTGCTTTCTTAAAGAAACTGATCACACTTTATTGTATTGCAAGCATCATACTATTTACCAGAGCGAATTTATAAGTTTTTGATTGTATACAAAGTTGTTCATAAAACTATTAAATATTGGCATATTCAACGGGCAAGTTGTCAGGAGTATAGGCTTGACAGACTTATTTAGTGAATGTTGTTATTGAAATAACGTAATTCATATTGAATACTGCATTACTTTCATCGTGCAGTCAGTGTAGCCAAACCATGAAAACAAATTTACCTCAAAATGTGTCAGGCCGATATGCCCGACAGAGTTTTTTATGTGCCGTATATGCTACTAAAAAAACTGTGTCGGGCCAATACTCCCGACATATTTATATACATATAATGCCTATGTATGTACTATTTCTATACTCAGAAATGGTGGCATAGTAAATATAATGCATCATTGTTAAGAATATTTGCATAAAGGTTTTTGGCAAATTAGAGCAAAAATACTCATTTTAAGGATGGCAGCTAAACATGTTAAGCATTCCAAAAATGTATTATCATATACTGAAAAGATTTGAAGTTGACTAAGTAATAATGCAGAATTACCAAAAAGGTAGGTTTAGAATGAAAAAAAAAAAACAGAAAAAGTTGAAAAATAATGAGTTTTTAAAGTTGTTTTTTTCACTGTAAGATAGTTAGGCTTAAAAACTAGTTTACTGATTTTTTGGTGAAAAACGAATTTTCCCACTTGAAGTCAACCTTGTCAATAGATATAAACTCATATTTAACCACTGGTATTTATGCAGTTTCTTACCACTAAACAAAAATTGGAAAATTTTACTTGAATGGTCTAGTATTGGCCTGTATTTTCACAGATCATGCTTTTTATTCTGCAGAAATCACATATTTAACTGAAAATTTGAAAAACAATATCACAACTTTAGTATTTAGTGTCATTTCCATTAATTTAAATTGTATTTTAATCATCTTTTTTTAATTATGAATGTTTTTTTTTTGCGCTGAATATAAATTGAAAACTAATTTTGGTCTATTACATTTTATTTTCTCGAGATATAATTGTTAAATTACTTTTGCGGCGAAACACAATTATCGGCCATTAACCCTATATAGGCCCATACAAAACTTGCTAATTGCCAGGGGGTTTTATAGTCGGTTTTGCAGACTCGCACATAAACATTCATAAATTAACTAAAATTCCATCATAACCCTATCATGTTGTATATACTTTATTTAGCAATAACTGAGGATTCCATTGGTATGTAATATAAAATATAATATACATGTAGAAAAAATGTACGGGGCAAACAAATACGAAAAATGTACGAATTGAAAAATGTAAATTTCAAAAGCATGGTCCATGAAAAAATATAAATAATTTTTTTCTCTAATAACAACATGTATAAAAGTTTTATAATCTATTTCTTTACATAGAAAATCAAGGTTTTGTAATTCTCTCAAATAATACTGAAATATTTGGTAAATAATCTGTACACTGTCAATTTGTCAAAAACTGACATAATATTTCAATGACCATAAAAAAATTTGAAATGTAATATAATACCAATATATTACATGATAATCTGTCTAATATAAGCCAAATAAAAAGAAAATATGCAGGGTTTGATATAAAATCTCAACCAAAAAATTAAAAAAAATAATAAGTTTAGGAATAAAGTATGAGCGTTGGAAAATTTCTAAAAATTCTGCATTTTCAAAGACGTCTAAAAAATATAAAACAATTATAATATGTTCAAATTATATAATTTACAATAAAACCAATATATTTTTAATTTTTAACTAGGCCTTTCGCCAGCAAAGCTGGCATCATCAGGCAACACAACTTTATTTGTAAACAAACAAGACAATAATTAGTTCTGAAAAACAGATGTAAATAATTTAAAGAATATAAGTATAAATATATTGTAAACAATGTATAGTGTGTATATATATATATATATATATATATATATATATAATATATATATATCAGAGTGTATAATTTTTAATAAAATAAGTTTGAGTAATAAACAAGAATTTTGAATAGGTCCATTTTCATTGTTCATTAAAGATGAATTACTCTTGTTTATAAAATATGTTTCCCAGGCATTCAATTATTTAGAAGATGAAACTGATTTTATTATTTTTGAATTTTCTTTGAATTTTCTATATCCAAATGTTCCTTTAAAAGAAACAATGAAATTATTTGAAAAATGGTTCACTTCAATAAATTTATGCAAAGAACAAAAAGAAGAATATCTGATATTAATTAACACTTGTATGAATCAAAATATATTCAATTTAACAACAAATTCTATCAACAAACAGAAGGTACTACTATGGGAAATCCATTATCATGTTTTGTGGCAAATCTATTTATAGTAATTTTGAAACAAAAGCCAAAGAAACTTTACCATATTTTTCCCCAATATTGGTTTAGATATGTGGATGATATATTTGCAATATTTAACACAAATCAAAATTTAAATAACTTTCTTAGTCAATTGAACTCTTTTTACACAACAATAAAATTTACATATGAATCTGAATCGAATTCAAAATTACCATTTTTAGATATTTTAGTTTCAAGAAATGAAATTTCTCAAAATCTTGATTTTAACATATATAGAAAACCAAACTCACACCAACGAGATTCATCATCCAATGACTCATATCATCCACCAACTCAAAAAAGAGCAGCATTCAAGCAACATGATTTATAGATTATTAAACACGCCTTTGAATGAGGACAATTTTGAAAAAGAACTTTCCTATATCAAAAATATTGCTGGTTACAATGGATATGATCCTATACTAATTGATAATATTTTAAAAAAGTCTGTTAAAAAACAAATTAAAAGATCAAGGACTACATTAAAAGAAATAAAAGAAAAAGAAGAAAATATTGGGCAAGTTTTACATTTAACACAAAATTATCAAGAACTATTCAACACTCATTCAAGAAAAATTCAAATATCAACCTTACGTTCAAAACTACAAACAAATTAAAAAAAACAAACTGAATAACCCTAAAGACAAAATTAAAAATGAAAATCTATCAGGAATCTATGAAATTAACTGTGATAACTGCGAAGAAAAATACATAGGACAAACCAAAAGAAATTTAAAAATAAGATTTAAAGAACATTTTTCACACATTAAATTTAACAGAGAAGAAAAGTCAGCAGTTGCTAGACATTGTTTGACAACAAATCACAATATTAGCAAAGAAAATTCAAAAATAATAAAATCAGTTCATCTTCTAAATACTTGAATGCCTGGAAACATATTTTATAAACAAGAGTAATTCATCTTTAATGAACAATGAAAATGGACCTATTCAAAATTCTTGTTTATTATCAACTTATTTTATAAAAATTATACACTCTGATATATATATATATATATATATATATATATATATATATATATATAAATATATATATATATATATATAGTATATATATATATATATATATATAGTATATACACACTATACATTGTTTACAATATATTTTATACTTATATTCTTTAAATTATTTACATCTGTTTTTCAGAACTAATTATTGTCTTGTTTGTTTACAAATAAAGTTGTGTTGCCTGATGATGCCAGCTTTGCTGGCGAAAGGCCTAGTTAAAAATTAAAAATATATTGGTTTTATTGTAAATTATATAATTTGAACATATTATTAAGTGACCAATATCAACTCTCAACTTCACTATAAAACAATTAGTAATACAAATTTCAAAATATAAAAAAAGTAGACAATTTATTCTAGTTTTATAATATATAGATTATTTGGTGTTTTATCAAAATTTGTTGAAAGAGTATGTTCTATTCGCAAAATGGTAACATTTTATTTTTGTAGGCTAATAGTCTAGGCTATTGGCATGGACTAAAAAAGAAATATAAAATATGCCTAGTGCATTTATAATGTTCAGTGATGAGTAAAATGTTCAAATAGGCCTAGATATTATGTATTGATGTTAGAAGTTATAAAATTGATTTGTATCTGAAGTTTGAAGAAATTACAGTATGATGAACAGAAATAAATAAAATATATTATATTTACTAGCCTACACAATTTCACAATCCACTAGAACACTCCACAACACTTCACTTTCATTATATATAAACAATAATATGAATAAAAGGTACTAATAACATGAAAAACAGAACAGTAAACACTTCAACAATGGCGGGATGACGAGTAAACAAACAGACGTATTCACAAAGTGACAGCTGAGCTGAGCACATACAAAGACAAGAATGAGACCTTTTCATTGGACTAACTAACTGTCAAAATAGCATCTTACTGTTTTTCCGGTAAGAATATAATTGTTCACAATTTATTCCCCAAATATAATGGTATAAAATAAAATCTAATGACCTACAACTAAATAAAATATCTACAAAAATGCCAAAGTATATTTTTTGACATATTTCTGCTTGTAAATTGTACTTTTAGAAATAAATTCACAACAACTAAACGAGTCAAGTTAGAGAAAAACTTACAATTGCACACTTGTAGTTGACATTTTTTTCTATCCACAGGTGGATTGGAATCATGATACCATTTTCCTACATTTCGTAGTGAATTTTTGAAAATTTACGTATTTTGGTCGTCTGCCGACCTTCATCACAGTTGTCATTGAATGTTTACAACTATGTCATTTGTTCATTTGTTTGTACGTAAATAATTTGAGCTTATACATGTTTTATATATGAAATAAAACCACTGGAACGTCCTCTTTTGAATTCTGGTTAGTTTTTGCAATTCGAGGTACGAGAACAGGTGACAAAATTGCTGACGTGCGGAGACATACACAATCGACTATTAAATAGTCGCTTGGCCATTATATGGCCGTAACACATCGACTACTTAATAGTCCGCTGGGGCCCAGATAAGGTTAGAGCCATCAATTTAAAAACAACTATTAATCACACACAAACCGAATTTGCTTATATTTCCTTCCGCCGGAGTGACGGCCGGCAGTCCGTCACAGAAGCCAACAACCGTATTTATCAAAGTTACGAATTAAACCAGTTATTTACCCGAAAAATTCTAAAAACGAATGTCACAACCTTTAGTATTTCTGTCATATTCCATTAATTTAAATGTATTTAATCCTATTTTAGTAATTTTGTATGTGTTTTTTTGCGCTGAATACGAATTTGAAAATTATTTTGTTCTAGGCCTATTACAATTATTTTCAAGATATAACAGGAAAACTATTTTTGCAGCGAATCGCGATTAGCGGCTATTAAGCGATCAGTATATACAGCAACTATTAATCACAAAAGCCGCCGTCACGGAGGCCAAACACATCGATTTTTACACAATAATTACGAATTTTTGTTGGTATTTATGCAGTTTCTTGCCACCAAACAAATTTGGAACATTTTGGCTTGAAATGGGTCTAGAATTGCCTGTATTTTCACGAGATATGCTTTTTATTTCGCGGAAGAACATTTTACCGGAAAAATACGAAAAAAACCAATGTCACAACTTTTAGTATATTTGTCATATTTCTGTTAATTTAAATGGTATTTTAATCATCTTTAATGTTGATGTGTTTTTTTGCGCTGAATACAAATTTGAAAACTATTTTTGGTCTATTACAAATATTTCTCGAGAAATAACGGAAAAACTACTATCACGATTAGCGGCCATTACGCGATCATTATGCCTATATACAACAACCTATTAATCACAAAAACCGAATTCACCTATATCACCCGCCGGAGTGAACAGCCAGCAGGCCGTCACGGAGGCCAAACACTCGAATTTAAAACGCAAATATACGAATTTTTGTTGAGAAAATAGACAATTAGGATAAGTTAGGTTTATGTTTGGTTATGTCAATAAAAAATGCATTTTTCGAGCTAAAAAAATAATTTTAAGCCTACTACAAAACCAGTTATATATTTGTGTTCAGCATAAAAGAACACGAGAAATGAAAAAAGAAATTGTCAAAAAAATAAAGATTTTTAAAAGTTTTTTCATTATTAGATAAAAAACTAGTTTTTCGATTTTTCGGTAATTAACGAGTTTTCAGCAGATGAAATCAAACTCCTCAAGAGATATAAACTCATTTTTCACCACTTTTTTAACATGAAATTGTATTTTCAGAGGTGGAAAGAAAGTTCATAGTTACCTTTTTGTTGAGTTGACAATATAGGTAAATTCGGTTTTTGTGATTAATAGTTGTTGTATATAATGATCTCGTAATGGCCGCTAATTCGCGTTTTTTTTTCCGATTTAAGTCGAGAAACATTATGTCATAGGCTAAAATAGTTTCAAATTTGTATTGAGCGCAAAAAACCAGTCCAAAATAAAGATCATTAAATAACCATTTAAATTAATGGAAATATGACAAAAATACTAAAAGTTTGTGTAGGTAAAATACTTATTTCCGCAGAAATAAAAAACCAAATCTTGTGAAAATACAGCCAATTCTGACTCATTTAAGCAAAATGTTCCAAATTTGTTTGGTGGTAAGATAACTGGCACAAATAACGAGGTAAAACGAAATTGCAATCCAGGCTAGCCAGACCTAATCAAACATTTATTTTTCCTAGTAGCCTATAGGCAAGGCATAGTATGCATTAAATAATCTGGTTAAAAACAAAAGTAGCCTATCTATGACATACCTGATGATAAGCCTGTAAAGCATTTCTCTTTGTTTTGTTATATTTTTGTTTTTTCCTCGGGTTCATCTTTTTGTTCCTTCATACTTTAATGATAATAAAACGATTAATTAATCTAATGACGATTTTATTAAGTTGATTTACGAATAATATTCCTTTTTCAAACGACAAAAAGTTTGAGTTAGCTGTTCTTCAGGTTAAATATTATAAAAACAAGAACGAGAATTGATCTTCGATCTGAACAATAGAATTAACTACCATAATAGGGTTAGTTATAAAAACAAATCAACTAAACGGTTACGAGTACAAAGCCGTTGTGGATTGTGAGGCTTAGAGGTGGGGCGAAAACAACGCAACGGTTACTACACAACCGTTGCCGGACCACAACTGCAGTTGAACGCAACCGTTGCGTGATTTAGCAGTTGTGCACAACTGTCTAGCCTCCAAGGCGCCAACCGAGTACTGTAACAACGACAACGAGTGACAACGACCTAGTTGAGTAGATCTGTCCTGCCTAGCCACCTACCAGTACAGACCCTCAGTCACCTGTTGTCAGTTGTGTTGTTGACTTGTTGTCTGTTATTCTGTGAGGTTATATGAGCTTTATTTATTTATGTTGCGTGTTTATTAAATTTGTATTTGTTGTAAATAAGTAAGTAATATTAGTTATAGAAGTTAGTTATAGTAATATTATAAGTCCTGCGTCTTGTTGTTTGTTTCTAATCAAAATGAGCATGAGCAACAAATGCCCTAAACTTCACAGTGTGATGTGGAACTTTTTTAACTACTCAACTAATCTGTCCCCTTTTTAATATGCACATGTGTTGAATTTTGAATATTATATATTTTCCAGTGTTTTCTTACTGTAAAAAGTAGTTATAATTAGTTTAGCAATTGATTTGTAAATACAATGATATAAATATATATTTGTATACCTTAGCAGAGTTATTATTTTAGTTTATCATTGTTCTACAGTTGAAATGTTTTCTGTGTAATAAGTACATTTTTGTTTGTTTTGATTTTATTGTTATTTAATTGAGAGAGAATGTTTTAAGAAATAATATAGTTTTTAAAATATTTGGTAGATTTTTTTTTCACAGTTAAAAATATTTTTCCCAATGTTTACTTGTTGTAAAAAGTAGTTTGTAAGTAGTCCCCTAGTTAGTTAGTAGGTAGTTTTAGCAATTATTGATTTGTAAATAGAATGATCTAAGTAATTGTATACCTTAGCAGAGTATTATTTTAGTTTATTTTTGCAATTTACTTTAATCTCGCAGCTGTGAGCTGTTTTTCTGCACAGTATTTTTTACTTTAATTAAATTTGAATAAAATTGATGTTTTAAAAATATACCGTAGTTGATTATTTTATTTCCCGTGCCTTTAAAATATACATTAAATGCTAAACTATTATTGTGTCGTACTTTTAAACAACGAAATCTGCCTAAGGAAACTGTCCATTATACGCTGTTTAAGAATTGGGGACCTATACACAACTACAATTGATGTCTATTAGACAACGATAACAGTCTCTACACGGTTTGTTTTACATTAAAAAGCAATTTCCACAAAGTCGACAACGGTTGTTTGACAACGGTTGTTTGCAACCGTTGTCACAGCTCAACCGTTCCACTCACAACCGTTGTGAAAATGTGGCAGTTGTCCCCAGCCCTAGTGAGGCTGCTAAACGCCGGTTGTGTGAACCAAGTACTATTTACTATTAGTTGTATACTATGCAGTCGTACAACTACAATAGGGAAGGCCGATTGTCTATAGTAGAGTACAATCGATAGTCCCGATGCTATCGGTCATCAACAATCGATAGACAATCGTTCAAATGTAACAGTAACATCATATCAATCCTCGAACATGGCTAAATTAACCACGTTTCGCATCTCCGTATCACTTCCTACTCAGTGCATGTTCACTAGCACCACTAGGTACTAGGTTCACTAGGTCGTTTTCTAAGTCGCATATCTATAACTAAATCATAAATAAATTTATTTTTTAAATTATTTTTTTATTTTTTTTACGCTATTTTAAAACTTAAAATTGCAGATCTTTATTTTAAAACTTTGCAGAATTTTAAAACTTTAATTAATCTAATATATCTTTGTACTACATATAGATTTATGCAACCAGAAGTTAATTAGACGTGAGAACTTGTCACTCTGCATCTTCTACCATTAAGAAGTCAATCGATCTCGTCATGAATATATTCAAAAATCCATCCATACAACATAGTCTATAAAAAAAAAAAGACTTTATATAGTACAAGACTTATAAGACTTTTTGAAACAAAACCTGAGTATATGGGGACTAATCTTTCTTCATCCTACCAGTTGAACATAAAAACATCTGTAAAACCCTAAATTAATTTAAACCTAAACAATTCCTCATAAAAATGTCAGTACTTCATCTCTGTATCTCTCTCTCTCTCTCTTGACCTTTATTCTATTTACAAATCTATCATATTCCAAGCACAATGCCAGATGCCGGGAAATTAGGGACTGTCTCTTTTCCTTAGAGTTCAGTCCAGCGATGAAAGAGGTAGACTATAAAATGGTAGATACCCTGAGCTTTATATAACATACTCAAATTTCACGACTCGTTTAGATTAGTACCAATAAACAAAATATTTATAAAATGCCTGACCTGTTCAATAATTGGATACCGTACTTTTCTTTGTTTGTTTGCTAGAGATTAAGCAGTCCATTACTATTATTGTATTTTTGATATGTTTAAAATATTAGGTTGTTATTATTTTCACTATAACCCTCTTCTTAAGAAATATTTGTTGTTAATCTGAATTAAATAATTACATAATATATAGCAATATATTAGTGTGGTGTTGGCAACATCTGATTTCTATCCAGTTGAACTTTTTTTACAAATTAACTCACTTAAAATTAGATAAAGGGCATCATTTATGTAGCAAATACATTCCTAGAATTATCATGGCGTCCGCTCAATGGTTGCTATAAGGCATGAAAACTATTGAGAAGTCTGGAGTATCCATGTTGCGTGGTAGTCAGTTGGTTGTAGGTAAGAGAACTGAGTACGGTATCAGGCTCATCTATACTGTAAACAATAATTTCTTCTTAAATATATTAATTAAGTTTTGATATGAATGAATTAATTGACATACTATATTTTATTATATACAGTGTAAATATTGTTATCTAATAATGATTTTGTTAGATATATAATTATATTATTTTCCCAAAGTAAATAGGTTATTTATTTATTTCTTATTTTTTATTTTAGGAGTAGCAACAATTTGAGAGTAATTAAATCAGTTAATTCATAACACATATTAACATTTATACACATATAAACTTATCATCAGTTTTTTAATTATTGAACTCTTTTATTAATTCATTTTCCGGATTAATAATTCAAACATAAGCTGGAATAATTTGGTTACTCATAAAGCAGATTTTGAAATTTAAAACAGAAATACTGTTCATCAAATATAAATTTATCAACGTTAAGACACAAGTAACTTTAAATGGAAGCTTTTGTTTCGCTTGGCTTCAATGGTTTCAAAACAATTGAAAACAACTACACAGCTTCATAAAACGCTGTTTAGCTTTAACTAAACTGATTTAGGACAACTATGTACTGTTTTCTACCGTTGTAGTTGAAGTAGTTGTGTACAACGGTTTAATACAGCCGTTGTCACCACACAACTGTTGTAGTTGCAACGGTTGTGGGATTGAGAAACAGAAACAAAAAGCAAAAATGCCAATCAGAATCAATAGTAAACTCTTTTTTTTCTTTTTGCCATGGTATGGCTGGCAGTCTGGCTGTAGCTTGATAGCTCAAGTGCTGCGAATTTCACAAGCGTTACTGGTAACCTGAGGTCTTTTGGAACCCCAATTATGTTTTGGTTGGTAAACAGTACAAACATTTTTTTATGGACAAACGTTTATTTTAATTACAATAAAATAAGTATTTGTGATTTTGTGTGCATTTGTCAAATTAGACATTTTCAAACCTGCTATTCCTTTTCTACTAGAAATTAAAAAAGACAATGTTCGGTTTTTTCATTACTAAAATTCACTTTTTAAAAATATTTAGTTGTTTAATTGCTAAAATTATTTGTTGTTATTATTTGTTAAAATTATTTGTTCATGTTTTCTGTATCTTTATTTTGTTATAGTACTTTATGAAACAAACAAAAATGAACAATTTTCAAAATATAACGAAATTGCTGGACAGAATTGTATTAAGCACATTTAAGACTTAAGATACAGATTACAAAGAAAACTAAACCAAGGTTACAGTTATTCAACAAACAAGGTTATATATAATTATAAGTTATATAAATTTTAAAATGTTAACTCTGAGAAAAAAAGTTCTAGACAGTTAAAGTTGTTGCAGTTGGTTACTAGGTTAGAAGTACTTAGTCAGTGTCGAGATAAAACGTTGCCTAATGCCATTGTTCCTGTGTCACAGTTTAAAAGAGATTTAATTAATTTAGCTTCTTCACTACGTAGACGAGTTTGAGTTAGTAATTTCACCTCATGAAGTAACTAAATATTTATCTTTATAAATTGCTAATTGTATATTTTCAGGTTCGACAATAGTTATTAATCTTAGAGTTCCAATTAAGAGAGTAGGTACCTAATGGAAACTCTTTGAATTGTTACCAGTACCTTTTGCTTGGCATAATTTAACTTGTAGCATAAAACATGGTGTTACATTTATAGCTTCTGATAATGAAAGGATTATGACCATTCAGTGATCAGCATTACATGACTGCCAGCTATATAATAACCCACTTTGTTTTGTACCTAGGTATGCTGGAAACACTGTGTCAGGTTCAATGTGCCCTAGACTTATGTTTTTAGGAGCATCTATACAAGAACTGAGTAATATTTGTACATTCTCGTGTGTTCCCAGACAGGAGCCAGTCGTAAGGAAGGTGGATGATGAAACCTATGTCCTTACCCATGTTTCAGGAATGTTGAACTTAATATGTTGCTTTGGTAAGAACCAAACTATTCAAGGGTTAGGGAAAGAACGAACAGGGGCTACAGATTAAGATACCATGTGATTGAAAATTATTTATAAATAATAATGTACTAGTATTTGATAATTATCCTTGTGTAAAGAAAGTTTTAGAGTCCTCAATCGTACATATTGTTCCAGCCTCATAGTCCAGATTAAAAACTCTGAAAATTCCAGCTAAGAATACTTTTCTTCAGGTTCATTCGAGACCATTGAGGAGTGTTTAGATAAAAGTTGGCCAACCGTGGTACCACATTGGAACATGTCCTTGTAGCCTTAATTAAGCTACTATTTATTTTTGATATGTTGAACAACTTAATGAGAGATTTGAATAAAAATTCTTCAATGATAAAAAGTTTCTTTATTTTTTTATTTTTAAAATAAAATTGGGGTTTTATTCTAAAAAATTTTAAAA
>JAQJVL010004750.1:0-41569 GCA_035578905.1 Stictocephala bisonia
TTATCCTATAACAGTTATGAGAGAGTTGATCAGAAAGTAAGATATATTATTATCTATCGTATGATTTTTTGTCAGTTAAGTTACCATTATTTTTTATTAAATTTAAAATTATGTAATATCTGAGTTTTATAATTGGACAAAAAGTCCAAAAGTCATTACACTATAGTACAAATTAAAATAAAAAAAAACAAATGATCTCATGTCAAAAAGCTAAATCCAATCCATCAAGCCATTTAAGACCTGCCTAACTGATTTTATTTATGCAAGATAATCCCTCCATAAAACAGCGCAAGGGGCACTCTGAAACTATGTGATCCATTGTTAGGATAGACTCCCCGCAATCACATGACTGATCTACTGTTAATCCCCATTTGTATTTCCAGTAGTTACATCTGCCCACTTCAGTTTGGAACCGATTCAATAATGTTCACTCTCTAAGAGGGAGGTTCATCCCACCTACAAGTATTGACGGAATGTTAATAAGGAACTTATTACGTCCATCAAAACTGTTTCACGCTATGGCCCAGCTAGTATTGGGCGAGAAATTTGATATGCTCAACTGGAAAGCAATACGTAGTGGTGGGTTTCTAGATTTTAAGCGACCGTTCTGACGTGGGAGAACCTGTGTAATGGGGAGATATAACACTAAAGTAAGATATAGCATATGCTATATCAGAATAATTTAAACTTTTTTAAGTTTTTACCAGAGTCTTCAACTTTTTATAATCTTAACAGTTTGTGTACAGACAATCAATTAAATAGACTAGAATACCCTTCAATTGAAGTGGCAGCTTTTCTACATTTTGGAGTTATTTATTTGGGAGCTCGCCATCTAATGCTTAGTACTTTTTTATTTGCTCGACGCCATGATCACCTGAAATGCTGTTGCTGTGAAAACTGAAGCTATTTTCCTTATTTAATCCTAGATCTGTTCAGTCACATTATTCATGACACCTACCTGATTTGTATGTGTGAACATTTCCTTTCCAGAAATGCACATCTTAGAAGAGTACTTCTGAAGGGTAATTGCACTAGCTATTGAGCAATAACCCTTGATTATTATATTCATACTAACAAATACAAAGAGTATACCAAAAGTCTAGGGACGGCATATATTTTTTAACCATTCCAGACAAATTAATACTTAAATATTATTACACATTAAAAATCTACTTTTTGAAGCAAATATAACTTTTTCTGTCATACCGGAGATAGTCCACAAGAAGTCAGAAGAAAATCTTAAATTAGAGCATAGGCTGAGATTTGTATCATATTAAAGGCCTCTATTAATATGATATACATTGGTAGTGACCCACCCACCCACCCCTACACATACATTGGTATTGATCCACCCACCCGCTCCTACACGTACGGTGGTATTGACCCACCCACCCGCCCCTACACGTAGAGTGGCATGTATATCACAATACCACAAACCCGACCTAAAAAGTATCAATATAATGTTGGCCCCAGACTTTTGGTACACCATGTATATCTCATATAACAGGAATAATTGTGCCTGTAATTTGATTAGTTAGTGAGGTCTGTCACTACAGCTGGTTTAAACTTCTACATGGGACTACACTGGTGCTTCACAACTGGACCCCAAAATGCTCATAATTACACACAAATTTAGCATTGGATGAGAAATCTATCAGTGTATATAAAATCAATGGTTTTTATCTCTAGTAGCTCAGTTTATTGTTCTACATATAAATTGTTTTAAAAAGCTATTATAATTTATAGCAATTTTGTTTATTATTTCTTATATTTTTTTGTAAAACAGCCAATTTGATTGAAAAACTCTTAATATCAGTAGTTTGATGAAACCGGTTAACATATCCCTTATATCTTAAATTATTAAGTATTAAGGAACATACTTGAGACCTTTTTTGAAATTGTAAATTCAATTACCTAAAAGGCAATATTTTTTCATAATACTATATAGCTACAGTACAGTTCATATACATTTTTATGTTTTAATATCAAACGTTGCAATACATAAAACATAAATAGAGGAATATATTTACAAATATACATCTGATTTATTTTCAATGATAAGAAGTAAATTATTTACAAAAATATGTATAAAACAGCACTAAAATAAATATTCTAAACTAATAAAAAACAAAATAAATAATGAAAATAGCCTGCACAATAAATAGCTATGTATATATAAACACTGTACATAATTGAAAATTCACTTCTTTTATAGTAGGGATAAAAATATACAATCCTTAATTTAATTCCTCCTGCGTCGAACTCTAGATATTCTCCAGGCATTGGGCTCTTCATACTTGTTGTAGAGAGGCTCCAGGCGTTGGTTCTTTTTGAACTTGCTGAGCTTGGTTGGATCTGAGAATTTGAAGAATGCCGGTGCAAACTCCACAAGCCACTTGGGATCAATGGTAGTTACTTCTCGCATGTACTCTTTTGTCGTCTGTACTAGCTCATGGTATATTACCCTGTAAAAACGTTAAATCAATATTTATGGTAAACAAATGGTAAAGGCAGTTCTCTAATTTCTCTAATATTAGACTTAATAAGTTACTTTCTCTTATTTATAATAAATAGAAAAAAGATGTCTGTTTACTTTTTAGGTTAGGCCATTTCATCGTACCTAGTGAATACCTAGATCAGTATTACGTGTATGGGTAGTACCTGTACGTGTATGGGTGGGCGTGTGGGCCAATCCCACTGTATGTGTATGAGTGGACGGGTGGGTCAATAACATTTTACGTATATGGGTGGGCGTGTGGGTCAATAAAACTGTACGTGTATGGGTGAGTGGGCGGGTCAATAAAACTGTACGTGTATGAGTATGCTGGTGGGTTTATACATTAAAGAAATTACATTTAAATACTAATTTATTTAATTGAACGTTCCTAAAACGCACTTAGATCAAATAATGTGGCAATTAGTTTCAAGTTACATTTCTGTTACTATTTTACTAATTATAGTAATGCAGAAAATGCCACACTTTTCTAATTTGATTCTTTAGTAATCAGACAGCCATATTATATTCATCACATAACATTCAATTTGATTACCTTTTTGTAAATGATCAGGTGCTTTGTCATACAATACAAATAAAATGAAATGTCACACTTAAATATTTGCTTACTATAAAATATTTTTCATGTAATAAATAACCAATTCCAGGACTATATCTGCAAAAAACTGTGATTTTGGTAGTAAAATTTCAAATAATAATATACAACATAAGAAATGCATTAGAATTCTTCTATACATTTTTTTTTAAATTAAAGGAACATAAAACTATCGACAAAGTATGCTGTATATACTGAAAACCGTTTTACTGAAAAAATCAACTTATAACAAACAAACAAACAAAAATCAAATGAGTAGTAATCAAGGTCAAATCAAATAAAAAATCATTTAAAAGCGACAAAAAACAATTTTGGGACTTTGGTAAATATGGCCTATTTGGTTTACATTTTATTGTGTCACTCTAAATGATTCAATCACAGGAGACTTGTAGGGTGGTCTGAAACATCCTGCGCATATATATATATACTAAATTTCATCATTATAATATTTGTACTTTTTTGTACTTATATTGAAATTGGTCTTGTGACAATCAATTGTTTATATAAATAATTGGTAATATTTTGGATCAGTTAGTTGACTTACCACTCTGGTTGTCTGTTAAACAAAGCACTGCTCGGATGGATATAGACAACCTGGCTGTCCACCAGAGTGCGGTAGCCCTCTTGGGGATCTTTTTTGGCAGCATTACGGAAAAACCCAGAACAGACTGTCTTCTGAACACGGACAGTGTTCTTTCCAGCTGAAACCACATCCAGTTTGTGCCTGTAAGAAAAATAATATTTGAAAACCATAAGAAAAAAGTAGTAAAAATATATTTTTTTTCAGGGCCCCATCATGGGGAAGGAAAAACATTACATTTTCTAAGACTGGGGGATGGAAAAAATTACATCTCCTAAGGCTCATAAATTTGCTAACAGAATCATCAAGTGCATAAAAACATAAGTAGGCTTTAGAAAGAAATCGGTGGACTGAAGAGTTGAAGTGGGATGTGGAGAGAAAGATTGGAGGAAGTTGTGAGACAAAAGATAAAAATATTATTGGTTAACTCCTAGATTTATACTAAGTAAAGCAGGTCTTTGATATACCAAATCATGTTACTGACATAACACAAACGTACAATTTAGTAGCTACAGTATCCAGTATACCATAAGTGTGCTACAGATGAAGAAGAAAAGAAATATAATTTACTAAATTTACCAAGCAAATTACATATGTAACATACAGAACAATTGTAAGTGGCCTAACATAGCTTGGTAGAATCATTAAATACAGTTAAGCACAATAGAACCTTTTAAATTTAATAAAAATAACAAGTTAATTTTTTTATTTATTCATAAGATGCCGATCGTCAAGATATGGGCGAATATAGATTTTGGATGAGTGTAGATGAGCGAATGTAGTCATTGTTACGAACTAGTCAATTAAACTATAAAAAACATTGATAAAATAATACACATTTGATTATTCAATAAAAATGTATTCATTAGCAAGCAAAAATTATCAACATTCATGTATGAATGTATTAGCAGCCAGCCACTAATATACAGGTGTAACTGATAATAATAGTGATACATAAATAATAAATACCATTCTTTACACGTTGTGGGAGAGTGAAATATCAGTAATATAACAAACTTATGCCTGTTTGTTCTACATTCAACATGATAGGTCCACAGGACTTAAATTTCCAGGTAGGTTTGCTGATGTTCAGTCTACTTAATAACTAAAATACTTCTTTATTGTCACATTCATCAAGGATTATTCTTATAGTGTAAATATTCAAAACTAAAATATGGAACATTTTGTTCTAACACCATATCAGCGATGCTGTTGACGCTTTGCCCCTGCCCTTGAGACTGAATCATCACTCACTGTGCACAGTCTGATCCATGATAAGTTAAAGTAATGCATTATGGATATGAGACGATATAATAAAACGCAATTATTTGTATTTCAAGGAGTTGAAAACAAAAATCAAGGAGGTTAAAAAATCTAATTTAACCCTACTACTGGTACGCTGCGGAATTTCCGCAGTTTGTCTTATCTTAAAACCGGTAGACTGCGGAAATTCCGCAGTTTGACAGCACGCGACATAATCACTTGTCACAAAATAAACGTTAGCTGTATCGATATGATTCTTTCACCATTGTAATCATCGAAAGATACAGAATCCGATGGTATACATCGATTATTGTTTCGATGTCTTTGCATCGATGTTACAAAGTGATGAAAAAGAAGAAACTTTGAAAGAAGCATCTGGGACCGGTCGCCATTACTCCAAAGTAGACGCTGTCAGTCATTTGTTGTGTTGTGTTTGTTTATGTGAAAGTAATTATTATTTCTTTATTTTGTTAGTGTTGTTAGTTGAAAATACCATTATGGTAATTTTAAGACTAATTATAAGTCTGTAGATGTGATAGTCAATTATTTATGAATTTTTATTTACAATGATTTCCATGGTAACAAAATTTTAGGTTTATGTAGTAGTCACGGATATTATTATACAACTTTTTTATTCATAAACATATCTATATATTTTATATTTTCTAAAACTAGACAACATTTGCTACAAATTGGCTATCTTGGAATATAAAATTTATAAGTATTATATAATTTTATAGGCATACCCCCACCCTTTTTTTATTTTGCTAATGCATTTTTGTAAATTTCAAACGTCAGAAAAAAACATACATATTTTATATGCACAATTTGCATGCTAATATGATTGCCTGGTTCATTGTGAGTGCAAGGATATATAATACAACCAGGTTTATTATATTTTGCTATTTTTTATGAATTTTATAAAAAATGTTAACGAAATGAGGAAAAACAGCCCGCCAGTTTAGGAAAATATAGCCGCCAGTAGTAGGGTTAAAGGTAAGAGATGTCAAATTACCAAGTAGAACTAAACATGAAAAAAAAAAAAAAAACAGGAAATAAATAGATATTAAAATCACTTAAATTGAAGAAATGTGTGACAACCTAATATCATTCAGAGCACATGAAGCAAGTACACAAACCAGTTTCCTCTCCCAGCAAGCCTCAGCTAATAACTGGCACAGCATTCATGATGCAATTAAACAATCCTTTGTTTGAAATACTTCCTTGTATACTGATAGGTCAAAGATTCGCTGGTAATTCTTTATTAAATTGGACAGTTGGTATTATTGGAGTTGATGATACCTATCTCATATCGTACACCACAAATTTAATTTTTTCGTCACTAACGTCACAATACAATAAAGCAGTTTAGTAACTTCCTTTATGGCTAATCTAGCAAATAGAAATATTTGCAGATTTCTTACCTGTCCATAATGCCCAGCAACTGTTTCCGCACATCCTGAGCACGTTTAAGTGTACGTATCTGCACAAAGTTCTCGTAACACCAGGCATTACTAAACTTATTATTCTTCCAAGAATTGTACACAGCAAGTAGTGTCAAATGATCTCCTTCAGGTTGATTGAACTTTGCCTTTTTCTGGTCAGCCAACGCCTGTTTATCCTTGGGTCTGTGGAATGAATTATTGACAATCAGTTAAAAAGTTGCAACACAAACTATTAACAAGAGATGTAATTGATATTCTAAAATGAAAACAGAAATAAAAAATTATGTACTTTCAGAACCCAAAACACAATATGATTGCGCAACACCATGACCCATTTCACACTTCATAAATGGATTCGGTAACCCCAATTCTAAAACAGTGAAATCAAACCATTCACTGTTTTGGTTTCATTATATATTAGAAACATATTTTATCCATTTAACAAATCCCAAAATAATACCTGTTTGTATTGAACTGGAAGAACAGAAGAATAGAACAAGATTCTGCCTTGCCTGTATACTCTGGGGACAGCTGTGTACTTATTCTTGTTTGCCAAAATATGGTGTAAATTTCATATATGTATCCATTACAATCAATCTGAAAGGACAAACATTTGTAACCCATCTTTGTTGGTTTTTAAGGGCGTTAAATACGAAAACTTACTTTAGCCTTAAATGATATTGAGCTTTCAACTGCCACTTTCTTGCTTGCAGTATTAATAATTTAGTAAGTGGTTTTATACGGTCAATAATTGGCTTTATACAAAAATCTTTCCCTTTGCTCCCCTTGGCCATGATAATGGTTGAAGTGTACATTTCTTAATATATTTAGGAATCTATCTTTAGAAAATAAATCCCTGTAAAATGAAAGGTGACTTTCCCACATGATGAAAAAAATAAAAAATTTTTTTTTTTTTATGGGGGGCTCTAATTGGGAAGTGGCTATAGTCCCATATTTTATGATTGGACCTATAATGTCTTTCAATTCAATTTCAAAGAGGTCAATTATTTTAATCGAGAATTTGGTTGATGAAAGCACACTTCTTTTCTTTATTTGCAAAATTGTTTGTTTCTGTGCAATAAGATTCTAAATGTCATTATTGAAAATATAATATAAAATAATCAATAGGGCATGATGTTTTACATTCAAAATATGATGGTAAATTTAGTCATTGGATAAACCATTATATATGGGAAGTGACATGATGCAACACAAAATCAATTATTTGAACACACTGTTCATTTGCCAGGTTAGGCGTACCTGGATTAATTACGCTGTGTCCTTGTAAACTTTGTTCTTCACTGCTGTTTTCAATCACTAATATTGTGTAAAAAATTGTTTTCAAAGTCTGAAGAAATGTCATCTCTGCAACGGCACTTGAAAAATGTGGCATTCATGGCACCAAATACAAAGATATCGGTCAAAGTCTGATAATCTTCTGGATTCGCATTGTAAAAATATTATAGCATGAAGTACTACATAAATACATAAATGTGTAAACAAAATAATTATAATAAAAACTATGATTCTATTTACAAAATACACAAATTTACAAACAAAAACTTATCATATACATATACGTCTACAGTGTTATAACTCCACAAAAAAATGATATACGTTGTTTACTTGACGTGATAATATCCGCTTAGAGCGCTGTGCTGCCTCAGCATTGCTCGTGCAACAAGTAATTTGGTCGGTCAATCAATTTTAGGTTTTGTTGGTTGTAATGGTCTCTCCCTATCCCTCTTCCCTCTATCTCTCACTCTCTACTCAGCTGAAGAAAATCAGTAGGTATGTTGAAATTTGTGAGATTGTGTTTATTTTGTGTTTAGTTTCACTTCTCAGTTATGGTGTTAGTGAAAATTGTATTTGGGTAAGTTTGCTGATGTTGTCCTATCTCTCCATATACTAATTACCAAATTCACTAACAACTCTTTCCAAACCTGTTTGAGCTCCCACTTTCAGGGGAGGATATTTCGGTTCACTCTCCTTTCTGCTGTGAGCCTCATCACCTCCAGTGGCCCCTGGGATCCTGAAGTGAAGTTGGTCTGTCAGGGTTGCTGGTGAGCCGTGCTCCTCATCCCTGGCAACAATAAGTGAATCTTTACACAAATAGCAGTTCAAACATTACATTTGAAGTATCCTATCTTGTTCTGTTCTTGTCATCACACCGTTTTCTAATCTACAAGTCTGAGGCTTGTCAGGCCGTACCAAAAGCCCATTACCCATGGAAAGTCGGTTCTATTGCAATTTGCTCCCGTCACCTTTTGCGCTCTACTGAGATTCAAACCCAGCCTCACCATCTACCTGGCCATAGGATGATGGCGGGACTCATGCCTAGGACTATGAGGGCTCGATGCGGTATGGGCCAAAAACCAGTTTAAAACAGGTTTAGAACTCTTAGCAGGAGGATTTTCGTACTGCAATTAGGTAGTATATGGCTCTTGTTCTCCCTTTAGCCCACTAGGTCTCCACCTACAGATAGTACTCTCTAGTGATATGTTGTTCTCTCAATAATTATACTGATTATTTGGTGCATATATTCACCTTTTTTAACACGACAAACACAGGACTGGCCACTGCCTGGTCATTCGTAGATTTAATGAAATAATTAATTAAAAATATAATTTTTATGCTTAAAATATCTTCTAGTATGAAAGTAAAATGGCTTATAATTTTTCCATTTGAATACAATAAAAAATATAAGGTAAAGACAAAGATACACCACTCTAAGATACAGATAGCAACGATATTTGTGATAGAATTAAATTTTTCTAATATTATTTTAAAGCATTTCGATAACGAAAATAAAAATTAATTAGTGCAAGCTGTATCCAATCATGATTGGTTTTCAGATTGATGACTATGATTAAAAGATACCAGGACGAAAATAGCGTGGTATTTTGTCTGTTTACAGTGTTTAATTCTCCTATATAACATTATGAAAGTTTATGTAAAAATTAATGATTTCAAAAAAATCAAAAAGATAAAATGTTAGTTAAGATTTAAATCCTAACTTTTTTTCATTTCATGTGTTTTTTTTTCATTTACCACAAAAATACTGAACTAAAAGCTCAATTATTTTCTTCATACGGTATTTAGATTTTCATTGATATTTAATTTTCTGAATTTATTAATTCTTTACATTTAATTCTTACAATGAACGCCGACAACAAAAGTTGTGCGTATTTTAAGGCGAATATGAATATATGATATGAGTGTGGATGAGTGTAGATATGGTTATAACTGAGTTCAACTGTTCCTCAGAATGGGCAAATTTATTGGTAGCCCCAACAGCAAGGCAAACTTATGGGACCTACTGATTTTCTGCCATGTAGTGTTGGTCTGATTTTGTAATCTGACAAGTCTGACCACTCAGTTATCTTCCATACAAAACATCCAACCCTGATAACAATCTAACCACATGAACACCCAGACTTCTCTAGTTAGTTTTTATTCTAATGGAGCAGGTTTCTGTTTTTTTTTCAACCACGTCAGATTGCTACCATTGAGCGGACGCCGTGTCGGTATTAAGAGGGATTGTATACCGAACATGAGAACATATTGCCTACAATCTCCCATAACATCTTAACCCCCCCCCAAGTCCCCAATGAGATGGGTTTCAGCAATGGGCCTCAGTGCCACCCAATTTTTTATCATGAACCAAATCTAATTTTAGTAATGGTTCAAAACTATAAAAGCATAGTATATTAACTTACTACTAACCATGGCGTAGCCAGGGGGGGTTGTGAAGGTGCTCCAGCACCCCCGAAAATTATCATAAATATTAAATATTGTAAACAATAAACTAACTGACGGCTTTTTTTACCTGCTCATTAAAACTGTGTTGATACCATGCCGGTTGGTTTAGTTCGTCGAACTAGTGAGAGGAGGTTATTTTGGCACGGACTGTACGCAGCGTGGACACTCAAACGAACGAGTCCTACTTTTGTGGTTGAGTGAACGTGGTACGGGCGGGGGTCGAGACCGGTGCCTATCACTACCCAGGCGATGCCTAGCAAACTCAACTCGCACATCAGTCGTCAGATCACAACTCGTAGTGATAGCACTGTAGTATTGCGGTGTCATGTGAGTCTGTTGTAGAGTTACTGTGTATTGTATTGCAATTCTGGTTCGTGCGTTGTTTGGTACGTTAAATATTTAAGTTATGTGCGATTATATTTTAATTAAAATATGGATAAGGAGGCTATGGTACAAAATAAAAAACTAGTGCGAGTTTTTTTTCAAAATAACATAAACAAACAGAGTAGCCATTGGAAAATGAATAAAAAAGGAGCTTCAGCTTGTAGTCTCACTAATATTCAAGTGAATGAAAGCTCTGGCAGCTGTAGGTGTGTGAAGTTGAAATTGGTTGTGGGAAGTACTAAAAAACACTAATACACAGCCACAGGGGCAAAATGTGGCGAGCGCTTGAAATAGATATCGGTTATGATTTCAGAATTACTTCTTTTTCCTCATTCTATTAAAAAATATGGACCATTTAGAGGCGTAAAATTTTGCTAGAGATGGCAGATGCATTGCTTCCCAAGTGGAAACTTTAATTTTCAACTTTATATGGCCAGGCGGGCAAAAAAGAAAGTTGCAACACAAACTGGCTCATAAAATACCCTTGGCTGGCGTTTTCACCAATCCTTTTAATGGTGCTTTTTGCAAGTACTGTATAGCTTTTTGTACTTGAACGCGTAGGCCAAAGGGAGATCATGAATGCTTTTGGTTGGTTAGTTAGCTCACCATTTCGAATGGCAAAGTGCCATTGGAAAAATCTAAAGTTCACGCCAGTACTAACTATCACAAGAAATGCCACTGCTTCGGATGAGCACTATTTGAATGTTTTAGTATGAAAAGGACAGTTGTGCATCGCAAGTTGTCACACAGAGAAAAAAAACTGGTTGTAGCATATTAGAGAGGCCTTGAATCCCATAATTGAAATCTGGGATTTTTTTGTGGGGAATGAGACTTCCTTTGCGAGGCCAAGGAACACGGATCACGGAAAACTATGGTCCGTTCTCTTGGAACAAGCCGCAATCCACAAGGACTGGGAAGTACAGGGCTCTACTAAGGATATTAGAGGCCAAGTAGTGGGGACGAAAACTTGTAAAATCATCTATTAAAATCACCAAGAAATGCAACTATGTGCAGTGCTTCCATACAAAACGAGATTTTAGGTATTTTGCTCAAAATTATTCAAGACAAAATTGTAGAGAATGCAAAACACATCTGGTGCCTTTACAATAATTGCTGACGTAACTTTTGATGTCTAGGGCACCAGAGCAGCCTCTCTTTGTCTGTACGTTTGTTGATGATAAAAACACAGTTCATGAGATTTCTGTTCTTTTTGCACCTGTAACTGTCATGACTGCCGACGGTTATTACAACTGTTTTATTAGGCCAATGTACAAACATAGGTCTTGAAATGGAAAACGTTGGTTGGTCAAGGGTATGATGGATGTTAGTACTATGAGTGGGCAATTTAACGGCGTACAAACTATAAATAATAACATCTGTACCCTAAAGCAATTACGTTCATTGCGTGGTCTCACAGGTTGAATCTACTTGTTATTGTAATCAGCTTTATATGAGGAAAACGTAACAAAATGTCTGTGGCACCTTGGGACAGGTTTTTTGTAAACTTATATTTCAGAAATAATGCGTATGCTGGGGGACATACTCAACTCATAATATAAATAAGTATGTTTCAGACAAGCAAAAAACCAGGTTGCTCAGTGTTTGTGAACTAGGTTCATTGAAGGGAGGACAAGACCTAAGTTAACGGTTTGTTGAGCTTTATGAAGCTATTGTCCCCAGTTTGTTCGAGTATCAGAGTGTGACCGTTACCATATCTTCACGTGCAAGTGGTCTGGTTGATGCTATAGAGAAAAGTGACTTTTTGTTTGTACCTCTTGACTTGTGAAAGTTTGTTTAACTTATACTTTGTCTCTTAAAAGTATTTAATCTGTCCGATGCCGATTTATGCTCAGATGTTTGTACTGATTTATACTACTTCTGTCATAGAGAAATTGCAGGTTTTGTGAGTTGAAATTGATGTTTGAGTTTCACCAAATTGTTTGAGTCAGCTTCTGAGGCTCAAAAAACTCTATTTTGGGACTGATGAACTGGTTTGCATAGACTGGCGGGGGAAGGAAAACCTAACAGAGTAACTTTCCTCTTGTTAAACGCTTGAGGTGTATTTCAGGATTAGAACTATTTTTGTTCACCTCATTGGGATGGGACTTATTAGTACAGCTCAAGAAGCAGATTCAGTAATGGCCGGATGATGTTGATAAAATGCACTATGAGTTATACTCTCCAAACCTTGCATCAGAAATTAGTTGTGAAGAGATAAACTGTACTTTATTTTGAAGACGGGGCTGCTGCGTGCATCAGGAACAGCTAAAGCAGAGTAAACCTACTATGGTGCAACAAGTGGGAAGAAAAAGAAGAGCTGGTGACAAAGAGAAATTTCCTACTATTTCTGAATGTCTGGATAACTGCATCAAGGCTTTTTCCCCTATATTCACCATTTGCTTTATAACCTTGGAACACTTACAGGTAAGTTCAGTTAATATTAAGGTTCAGGATTTTTTATTACTTCAGGTTAATTATAATATTTCCCACAAAAATAATAACTGCGTTTCAGTTAATACTTAATTACTAACTTTTTAAAATATCTTTCAGTAGGTGCCTTTATCTATATTACAAAACTTGCCTTTTATGATGCAAAGCCTGTAAAGTATTGACTTACCTTTGATACCTGGTCTTTTTATGATCTTTAGAACCAAACTCTTATTTAAATAAAATGTAAAAAAACACAATTTGACTTTATGAAGTCTTTTTTAATCATTTGTTTTGTTTTCAGTTTCAACTTGCACAAGCCGAACGAACATTTTCGACAATGAAAAGAATAAAAATTACTTAAGAAAACAGGATGAATGATGAAAGATTAACTGATATTGCACTCTTGTCCGTGCACTACGGCAATTGTCAGTGTTTCACCCAGAACAAGTAATGGGATGTAATGCGAGCGTGCCTGGAAGCATATTCTCTTGTAGTTTTTTATGCCATTGGCCATCAATAGCAAGAAGCTGATGTTATCTTTATTTAAGTAATAAAAAATCACATTTGTATTTATTAATTTCTTTCATTTTTATCCTAATGAATTTGACTGTGTTAGTAGTTTATAAGGGTAATTTGTTGAACGTAAACGGTAAGGCAACAAAGTTCACCTTCGGTTCTTACATTATCTATGTTCCGTAAATGTGTAATCGAATAATAGATATTTAACTGCTCAATTGCCTTAAAACCCACAAATTTTGCCCTAAATTTACAATAATTCCCGAATCCTCGTGGGTTGGGGGGGGGGGGCAAACTCCCCCCCCCCCGTGATGACCCTTCAAAGTCTGCACCCCCCCAAAAGGAAAAATCCTGGATCCGCCCTTGACTAACTACTTTTTTAATATAATTCAAAAAACAAAGTAGGTTTATTTTAGCCAAGTAAATTTATTTATTGAGATAGAGAGAGAGAGAGAGCTGCCATAAATACCTTTCTCTGTTGAGAAGGGCTGTGGCTAGTACGATTCAAGTCCCGCCCAGTATCCGGGTCTACATCTTCATTGAAAAGAGGGGACATTTCTGTCCAGTCAATGACCAGCACCTTCAACCTAACACATCAAAATAAGTGATAAATATAAAATTCCAAATTTTTAAATAATACTATGTATATATTGTGGAGATGAAACCTTAAAATGGATAGACATTTTAAAATTAGTTCTATCCATTTTTGATTATGACACATATAAAAATAAACCTAATATGTTTTAAGGCCCTCTTTGGATATTATTAAAGATACAGTAAACCCTCGATTTAAAGACTAAATGGGACAGGCTCTAGTCCGTTAAGCCGATTGTCCGTTAAATCAGGTTGGAACTCACTCTCAAGCTGTAATGAGATTGCCACACCTTTATCCAAAATAACTGTGATGCTGCCAGCTAATAGTTAACTCTAAGATTTAAAAAAATATACAAATAAAATATTGAATAAACGAGAATGCTACACAAAATTTTTTAAATTACAATTTTTCTATAAAAATTCTTTAATAACCTAATTACGTAATTATTATAAAATTTTAGATTACTGTAATGCAGCTATAAGCTGTCTGTAAATTGAAGTTTCGTTAAAATCAGAGTCCGTTAAATCTGAGGGTTTACTGATGAAAACTTTAGTTAGTTGAGTGCTTGGACACTAGTTTGCCTGTCCCAACCTGACAAAAAGGAGAAAAAATATGTAACTAAAGCAACTGTCCAAAGGCATACGTGGTTTAAAACAGCACCAAAAGGATGACTTCAGGCCATTGGGTGTATATAGGCATGGTCGCCAAAATGGCTTAATGTTTCTCCAGGGGACCCAAAACGCTAAGTTAGTCTGTGTGTCGTTGTTTGTTTAAATTGCTGTTTACTATTATTTATCTAGTACAGAGATTACTGTACTATGTACACATTTCTTTTATTAAATACAAATAACTTACTTAAGATAATTGCAGTTATTGTTGAATAATTAACCAAAAACATTCAATAGTGGTGAATATTTTTGATTACAATCAAATGTTCTTTTTTTACGATTTTGCTACATGAATTTTTTATTCAAACACCCAAAAACAGTTATTTTATTGTTGAAGAAAAGATATAAGTTTAGTAAAAACAACACATGGAACTAATGCTGCCTGGCTTAAAAAATCATATTTTATTTATGGCTTTGGATAAGAGCCTCAATATTGTCTTAACCTCACCTTTCATCTTAAAAAGGATTAAAAACAGATTTGTAATAAACTGTCCTTTGCTTACTTCTAATTTGACATATATACATATTTATATTTTTAATTTATTCACATTTGACAACTTTGCAGTTTTTTTAGATAGTATATTTCAGTTTTAAAATAATTATCATATAACATTTATAATTTTGAACTTTTTACAGCTAACCAGATACACTGGGAGATTTGCCAACCTGTTACTTTGCTTAACTGATGTAACAGCACCAAACCCCAATCTCGATTTGCCAGCTCCACATCACGTTTTATTAACAGATGCGAGATGTGTAAACAGGAAGTGGTCAGCCGTGCATTCTGTTGCTGTTGAACTTACTGCATTCAGCCAAACAAATTATTTTGAAGCAGTAGGTCTCCTGTTACCACCATGAACGTCAATAAGTTTAAGAATTGGATATATGTACACGTTAATTAACTGAAGCAGAAACATATGTAACAACAAAAATGTAGTTCTATAACAAACAAAATGTAACAGAATAAAACTATTTCATCTTGAGTCTTCAAATACTTCTTCTGAATGACAAATACAAATGATTTAATTTAAGGGACTCCGCATCAGTTTTAATGTGTTCAAACAGGAATTGAAATCAACTTACTGTTGTGTTGTTCTGACTAGAAATAGAGTGCAGAACAGGGGAGTGGGATAAATGGAGTATCCATTTTCTTGATGCATCAGGTATGGTCTCGCCCATCAGTTACTTTTCGTTTCAGTTAAATCTGTATCAACTGATGCAAGAAAATGATGCTGTTACTTTTGTCCATTCAATATTATACACTTAATGTTGTGCCTATTGATTTTGTATAGTACTCTAAGGATCCAACCCACCCAACTTTACTAAAATACATTTCTAAAAGTTTTTTAAAATGGCAATAGAAAAACTCATTCAATTTAATTCACAAATACTGTACTGGTTTCGTACTACAGGTTTGGTAGAAAATACAACCTGAAGTCCACAGCACATTATATTATTATTACTTTGTAAAGACAGAATTGTACAGTATAATATAATGGTGATCAATTTCGTTAAACTATGTTTACCTTCCTCCGAACCCAGACGAATTCAGGAAGTTTCTAGTCTGGTAATATTAGCATTACAAATTATTGATTTCTTTTGTGAATCTCTTTGTTTTAGGTGAGGTAAACAGTTTACTGTAATTGATCACTGTAATATTTGTAGAGTCTTTATTTATATGTTATAAATTTTGTGTTGTGTGACATTTTCTAGTACTGTATTTCATTTTCAAGCCAATATTGAATCCATATACATCCTCCAGGGCTTTTGGACTTGAACAACTGTACTGGCTATTTGTAGTTCACTTAAATTACTAGATCTAAAAGTTCCTATTTCATTCTCAAAGGATACCATCACCCATAAATAAAGTAGCTTTGAAACAGACTTCAGAATCTAAAAAAAAAAAAACGGTTAGTTTTGACTTGACTTACCCTGACACGTTTACCCCGAGCCACGTCATCGCTTGACTCTGGTTGACTCGGCTTCACGAACGCAATGAGAAATATGCACCAGCCTCTTCCAGCGCCGCCGCAATCCTTCCAGCTGGACAAAGCCACCCAAACTGTACAATGTTAGCCCACCTTGCCTGTGTAGATTTGCAAGTTCAGCTCTCAGGAATTGATTTAGACTTTCCCTCTCCTCCATCTCTGTAATCAAAATTAATTACTAGGTATAAAAAATTTTCCAGGCTTGATCAATATAGGCTCTTTATTGTTTTATGTTATTTTTTATGTTTTTTAGACCAGTGCCTATGGCAGAAGTATAGTGCCCTGCAATTAAAAATTTAAGGATAAAGAACCAATGAAACTTTACTAGTTTACATTTATCAAAAAATTAAAAAAACAAAATGTTATTGTTGTTTAATGGTTCATCTGATAAATAATTTAAGTTACAAACAACGTTGTAGATGAAAACTTAGCACTTTGCCATACAAATTATACAGTTTATAATACAATTGGTAACAAAACAAGATCTATTGAGTACTTTACCGCAACCATTAGCTATATAATCCTTTAATTACTTCATTAACAATATTGTTGATTAAATATATATTATAGTTTACTTACGATTCCTCGTTGCTGGTTTTCACTTTTCTTTTTCTTATTTATATTCAGGATTTGGCTTCTTCTCTTGTTTTCAGACTTTTCTGTATACTTTTCATGGCTCCTTCTCTGTTCTCTTCGCTTATCTCTACTTCGGAATCCTTCGGTGACGGCTACTACTGTTGCTTCTACTTCTTCCTATGTAGTCTTCTATTCTTTTGTTTTTGTTCATAATGATTTTACTTCTTGAATACCTATCTCTGCTTTTTACTCGTTGACGTTCGTCAGTTTCTACTTATACTAGTGATTTATTTTCTCTTCTTTGATCCTTCCTTTTTGATCTGTCCTACTGCGGACTTCGTGTGCCTTGATTTTATAGGTTGTTCTTTGTTTGAGTCTGAACCTGAACGATCCGAAATCTAATGATAGGTTTCTTTTTTATTTTACGTCCTTGTTGACAACCTGAAATATTGATGGTGTATTATTAACAATCCAACATATTATGTGAAATTAAAATTAGCATTTTTTTTCCTTTTTTAACTTCACTTGTTAGATACATGAGCCTGCAGGTTGTGCATGAAACTTTATTCAAAAAGTAAAGTTCCAACAGTAGCTCAGTTGGAAATTTGAACATGTATTACGAGTTTGAGGCTTAAAAATACTGAGATCCACACGGCAAGTACAAAAGAAAACAGAAAAATCAAATATTTAGTTGAAATGTAGAATTAATTGACCATATATTAAAGTTTTCACAAGTAATAGACACTAAGAATTTAAATTACTCTGTTTTAGAAACTTAATGTCCCCCGGTCACTAGAGAGCGCAGAGGCTATGTGTTTTTCCACTGACAGCTTTTATAACACCCATTATTCATGGAGAGTACATGATTGAATAGTTTTGAAAACTAACTCATTTGAAAATTTATATTACTAGTTGTTTACAACTGTCTTCATTGTAAATTTTTACTTCAATAATAGAAAAAAAGTAATATTTCATTAGAAAATAAGTCAAATCTGGCTTAAACCTATAAGTTACAGGCCACATTTCCAGCTTTGTGTTGTTTTATTTAATTCAGGATTGAAATAAAGATTTTTGCTTTTTTTTTCTAAGGAGAGGCCTTTCTCCATAATCTTGCTCTGCCCATCCTCAAAGACTATGATCTGAGTACAAGAGATTTGTTCATGAGTAAGGGAGACAGTCAAGAGAAATATTATCTGATAAAAACTTACAGTCAATGCCAGGATTTAAACCTTTGTATTCCTTATATACAAGAGTTGTATAGCATAAGAACTCAGTGTTAATGTATTATACCATAGACCGCTTGGCACTGGGCTGTCTCTTTTTAGAGTATAATTAAAACAAATTATTTGTCCCACAGGATGGTAAAATCCTAATGTTTCCCCCAAAGGTGTCAATGCGTGAATATGTTTTTCTTGTGGGACTGGCCTATCATCATTACTTAACTTCCCACATTGTTGGAAGAGGTATATTAAATTTTTTGCGCAAAAATTCCCTATAATCTAAAATGGGAACCAAATATGAAGTGCTTTAGAATTTGGTCGTTGTCGGTGAGTGATAAATATTACACCTTGCTTTACTGTTAGAGGGCAAACACTTGGCCAAAAAGTATACTCATTAGTATATTATATCATGTATAAACAGGTGAACAAAATGTTTTTTTTTAATAAAAATAATTAAAACTTCTTATTTATCCTAACTCCTTTATTGGTACAATAAATGTTAACAATAACAGCAATGCTAATGAACTTGGTGATAATGTCAATAACAACCTCAGAGAAAATTACATCTAAAACCAATCAGATTACATTAAATTTAATACGGAAGGCCTACTTCTCATTTTATTTGATAAAATTTAAAATTCTATAGATAACTATACAATAATTAGTCATCTATAGAATTTTAAAAGCTTTCTCTAACAAAAATGTCCTCAACTTTTTTAAAGGAATCTAGGTCTTTCATACTTTTGGATTTCAGTATTGTAATTGATAATTTTTTTTTTTTTTTTTTTTTTTTTGCTCGTGGTCATGATGTGAATGTTCAATTAATTTAAGCCTATGATAGAAGAGTTTTGGAAGATTGATCTATTTCTTGTTAAATAATTGTGACAATGTTATCACCATAGCTAAAAAATTTTGTTTTACAAAACCTTAAACGAAAAAATACCATATGGAGATGGAAGAGTTAAAATCTGTAGGCTTTTAAAAAATGATTAAACAGGAAATTTTGCTACCAAAAATTTTATGAATCCAATTATATTTTTAGGGGAGGGATTGATTTTGTTTGGATTTTGACGAATTGGCTCCACATAAATACCATACTGCATCAAACCAAAGATGGAGTAGGACTGTTCCATAATATATCACCTAACCTATTCTTATTTAAATCAATTAAATGCCTTAAAAATTTAATTTTTCTATGAGTTCTTTATATTAATCTTTTGTGAAGGTGATTCAATGTAACTAGAGTTCAATGTAGATTAGAATTCATGTAACTACCTAGTCTAGATGAATAATTGATTTGCAAGCCCTCTAAAATTAAAATTAGTTAGTTAATACAGAATCTGAGTTTTGAAAAAATGAAAAATTAAAGTTGTTTGGTTGTTATTCAGTGTCTGAGAAATTTCATAATTTGGACTTTGGTTACTGTTCATTTGCTTATAGTTAGTTTTCTACATGTGATGGTTATTCTATTACTTCTGTTTAATTAATTCCTGAGATTTTATTTTCTAATCATACCTCTGCGAAAAGTTTGACTTAACTCTTAAAACTAAAAACTTAATTTGTATTTTTACAATTTATTGTAAAAATGAAAATATAACATTTTAGAACTTCTTACTTTGCTTGTGAGAAGGGCTTAGTGCTGTTATGCAGCCATAGATCATCACAATGTCCATTCTCCCAACAATCTTTTTTTCTTTTTTTTTACTAATAGAAAGAATTATTTTCAATCTGGAAAGGTCCTCATTGCGTTGGCAATAAGCCCAGGAAATTTTTAAGCCATTTTGTCCGTTTTATCTGATTCTTTAGTAATCTTCTGAGGTTGCTTTGGTCGCATATGTTGAATGATACGTAGCAGGTTGGAAACGATATGAGTCTGTAAAAATATTTGGTCACATTTATTATTTTTTTTCTGTTTTACTGAATTAGATGATTACACTGAATACAATTGGCATAAGAGAGGAAACTAATACAATAAAAATTAAATGATCATGGAGGTCAAAGCTGGTTTTAAGTAATGGGAAAGTGACTATTAAAAATTAAAAAAATTCAAGTGTAATACTGACAGTTATTCTATTGTGAGGGATAAACTCTTCAATAAATAATAGGATAATTGGTAAAATTTTAGAGTGTTCGTACTACAAGGTTTTGAAAATTTGTTTTATTGTAATAGCAATTACACAGCTAGTCAAAAATGGCTGTAAATATTTGGATTAAGAGTTTAAGCTTTTAAACAAATGGAAAAATTCTAAATTGAAACATTAGAAAATTTATGCCCATTAATACACAAAAACTGTTTGAATTGGACACACCAAACTAATGAATAGATTTGTTTTGGTTGGATTTTATTAATTAGTTCAAACAGAAATTAAAATAATGAATATCACACAGATTATTAATTTTTTAAATAACTCTTCATTGTTATTTGATTTTAACATCAAAAACGGTTTTTTTAAAGGCCAATTATTTAATTTAATTAAAAAAGATCTCAAATTTAGGTTTTTAAAAAAGATGAACAGTTTTTCAACAAATCTTAAATCTTTCATTTTATTTTCTGTACTCCTCAGATATCACTAAAAATTATTTTAAACAGTTTAATAACAAGTTATAATCTTAATAATGTGGAAGTCAAACTATTTTTTTATGTCTTATTAATGTTTTTATTTGTATTTTTTAAGCTCATTTGTATACTTAATACTTATATTATCATTGGTCCCATATCAGTTATTAATTATATCTATTAAGCTTTTACTACCATTAAACAACTACCTTCCTTAAAACATGAAATAGGTTTATTAAAGTTTCTCCTCAGTGTCCTCCTCACTTAAAAGAATGCCATAACAGGTGATTTCGTTTATTTGTATACTATAATAGAAACTCTGATCTTGTAAACCTTTCACCTTAAGCAGACACGGTTGATTTAGGATGAGCTCCACTTCCCCACTATGCTGGTGACCAGTGCCTCATATAGTTGCACAAAAAAAAAGACCAACTGCATTCAAAAATAGACACAAACAGCTGGAATTCAAACTCATTGATCTTAATGTCGCACTTTGCCCACAGTACACGCATTAGGTCCGTCGTCCATTTCAACACTGACAGTTATAGTGCATTTTGATCAATACTAAAGCAAAACGTTTACTCTCTAATAAATCTACTTAAGCATTAACTCCAAAGGATGATAAACAACTTTGAAATGTCAGGTTCTTAATTTAAAATAATTTATATTTACAAAATTATAAAAGTGCCTGTAGAGGAAATGTCAGAATATATTTTCTTTTATAAACATAAAATTGAAAATGCGTAGAAACAACTCTGTTTAGAACTTAATTTTGACCAAATTCATTTCTGAGTTATGTACAAACTATTATATATAAAAAAAAAATTATAATTCCAGTTTAGTTCAGGAGTATTACATTGATCTTATAAATAAGTATAGGCATTTGATGCGGCTTTACTGGATAACGATCTCGATGGTTGCGCTGAGGCTTTTAAATAGTAAACGTCAATTTAAATTAATATGTAATTGCAGATATTCAATTACAGAGAAATGTTATCAACTGATGAGGTTGTCCAATTTTGAGTTATTGCCAACTCTTTCCATAATCAAAAAACTTATTTCAAATGCTTCGACTAAAACACAATGGCTGCATGTCAGCATGAATGAGTATGAATCTCAAATAGAAAATTTAAAAATGCTTAGCTTTTGCATAATCTTAAGTAAATTCTCATTTATATTAGTCACTAAAACAACAACTGATGCTAAATAAATATTAAATAGTCTGTTATTTTACATAGGTCTAATTTATTCTGGCTTTTGTTATTTTCTGAGAAACTAGCCTTCAGTAAACCTATATTGTTTGTAGCTTGACCCATGAGTGTTCAAATGTTTTTAAAACTTTGAGCATCCTTTTTGTTACAATGAGAGATATCAGCATACATTTTCCTGTTATACTTATATAATGAATATAAACGATATAATACAGTAAAACTTCAATAATAAAATATAGCAAATGTGGAAAATGTCCCATTTATTTAATTAAATAGGTATACTTACAAGAAAACTCTGCTCTCATTTTCATCAAGAGGCCTTTTTTTAAAGGTTTCAAATGAGTAATTTGTTTCTGCAAGATGAATTATGGTATTCAGCTTTAAAAAAAAGAATAAGAAATATTTCCAAACTATGGTTACCTTACTTATGTTATTAAACTTATTTTATATAGATCTAAAATTCACTTTAAATACATAAGAAATAGAAATCAAGAATAAACTAGTAAAAAACCAAAAACACCACCTTTCGCCTATTGACCTATATTTATAATGTATTCTTTAACAATATCAACATTATTTATAAATAGTTTTTTAATTGGCATAATATGTGTTGGTTAAAAAAAACTATGGCATAATATGTGTTGGGGCATAATATGTAGAACAGTACAAGTAAACGTCACACAACACAAATGTATTTCAATATAAGCAACAAATATGTACAAATTATATTACAATACAAGTTAAAAATGCACAAATATTGTGGTTTGATCGATTTCAGTGAACCAGACTAACACTTCATCAGGACCAGAGGGATTCACAAGGTCTCTTTAAGCTAAGAACTTATCGATATGTACTTATGGCAAATCTTTTCGTTTCCTTGGTCTGAGGAAGGTGAGCGTGGTTCACGAAATCGATCACAACATTATATGTGCAATTTTGTACTTGTATTGTAATATATTTCGTGCATTTTTGTGCTTGTATTATAATAATTTTGTGTTGTGTGATGTTTACTTGTACTGTATATTATGTTTTTAGACCACTGAAAAATGGAATAATTAATGGTTTTGTAGTGGTATTGCAACAAAACAAAAATGGATTTAGGTAGATCAACCGCAAAAACATAAAAAAAATTACACCGTTTGGGTATGTATGAGCTTATGGTTCAATACCTTGTATGTGTTATAGGTTGGCAGATGGCATGGGAGGAAGGGGATTTGAGCCAGTTGGGTGGAGAGGTGGATATGGTCTGGATTTTTTCTTTTTTACTGCTAATGGATATATTTAGCGATTTAGGCTCCTTTCCGCTTACTTAAATGAACCTTTCTTATAATCTTATCTTATTAAAACATTAACTGATTTATATTGTGCAACTGGAGACGGGCTGAAATTGCTCTATAATTCTCACAAAATGCTATGTTACTATATCAAGGAAAAATTTTCAACAATGAAAAATACAACATGTTGTGCGGATGCCAGAGAGATTTCATACTTCATCTAATGAACCCCTAACGGATTTTTCACGTACCGATTTAGTAAGAGTTTTTTCCATTGTTGGTTGTTTTCCTTACACAATTTTTTCTGTACAAAATGATGGCAAAAATGTTGATTGTTTGAATTTGATACTATGTATCACAAATAAATATTCCACATAGTGGTTTTTTTTAATGTCATCGCATAAGATAAAAGACGTAATCACATTACTGGTTCATTCCAATTGGATGTTCTTTCATTGGTTAAAATGTTCAAAATTGAGGCTGAAATATAAAATATTATTAATATAGCCACTTTTAAAAGATTGAATTTAGTTCGTTTGTTTAACTTTTACAAAAGTTGTAATGCTCAGTAACTACAACTTCTTTTGAATGAACCTGAAAAAAGGAATTTATGAAAAATTAAAAGCTGTAGGAAATTAAGAAATATAAAACATAACTTAAAAAACCTTTTTCATATTACGTTAATGTTTTTTAAAACTAAAAAAAGTACAAAAAAGAAACAAGGCATTTCTATTAAAAATGTACCACGTCTAAAATTAAGTTAATATAAATTATTTATAATGTGCGAAATATACAGGACATTTAAAGTGTTGTTGATTATATGTGTTTTTTCCTGAAAGATATAGTTCTCAAGCTTCTGGAGTTGAAGTAAAACAATGTATATTACTGTATAGTTAGAAGATTATCTGTGTGAGTGAATAACATTCACAAATTAAACTTACTCACTGTGCAGATAATAATTAATTAAACCTACTCAGAAAATAAAGCAAAATTATTGATCTAGTGATTATTGATAGGCCTATTACCTTAATCTTTAAAAATATTAATATAGTTTTATCTTGCAATACAAGTTTCAATTCGACTAACGAAACAGAAATGTGATTATGCTATCACACTCATTTGCACAAAAACAAACAAGAAAAAACTACTGTATAATATAACACAAAGCTCAACTAGGTCAGCGTCCGTACAAAGAAAATCATGTAAGAAATCAAGTACCACAGTGCGTGTATTGGAGGGCGGGTGGGAAAATACCACTGTCTGTAAATTACTGACTAAGCAGATTTCAACCTAAACAATTTGATCACATGGGCACTGAGCCCGAGTAGTTGACACAGAAGTTGTCTAGCTCTAGTAACAGTGTTTATTTATTTATACCAATGGACATCTCATTTTTACATTAAATGAAACATAAGTTTGACAATTGTCCTCAAAGTATGACTTACAGCTAAGATTGCCATGCAGACTGAATTATAACGCATAATAACAATAAATAGTACAAGCGTGATTTACATAGACCAATAATTATATAAATAGAACAGGTCAATGCAATAATATAGAAATAAGTACATGCAAAATACTGACATAGCGCAAAAACAAACCGAAGCGGTTGGGCGAGCCGGTGGGCGAGTGGTCTAAGGAGTCAGGACTTTGAGCTTGGGTTAGAGATAGGCGCTGGTTCGAGTCCCGGCCTAGACCGGAAGATTTATCAGTAATATTTCACCTTCTACTGTACTGGTTCACCCCCTTACTCTGTCTAATTAAGTTCCTCGCACAGATCAACAGTCTATGAGGAATGGGCAGAGTAAGGTTAAGAGGAGGTTGGCCTCTCCTTTCTTTAAAAAAAAAAAAAAAACAGATCTTTTTAACTCTTGCCACGCTATCATGAAAGAAGTCCACATGTTTGTCTACAAGACCAAACGAAGTATGTTTGGGCAGTCGACTTTTCCATTTATGATCTTATGTAGCAACACCATGTCGACAGAGAGTTTACGCTGCTCAAGTGGTTGGAGTCCAAGGTCAATAGATAACGTTTCAACTGGAACTTGAAAGTATGGATAACCCTCCTTAAAGACAACCATGCGAATAAATCTTCGTTGGACTCTCTCCAGTTCAGCAATGAGGTATTTCTGATAAGGGTTCCATATTGGTGAGCCATATTCCAGAATTTGCCTAACTAAGGCTCAGTACAGAAATTTTAAGGCAGTTGTGTCCCTGAACTGCTTCGAGCAACGAGATTAGAAAGCCAAGCATTCTGTTAGCTCTGCCGCAAACGTCATGTATGTGTACATCGAAGTTCAGTGGTGGGGTCAGGATAACACCTAGGTCTTTAACACGCTCCACACGAGCAATGGACTCATTACGCACTCTATAACTGAAGTTGATAGGAGTTTGGCAACGATGGAACGTGATAACCTGACACTTCTTTGTGTTAAGGGTCATTCTGTTGTCTGCACATCATCGGTCAAGACTTGATAGATCCCTCTGTATCCGAAGGCAGTCATCTTCAGATTCTATAATTGAGAAGATTTTTACATCGTCTGCAAACATAAGGACATCACTCTGTAGCACTTCAGGAAGATCATTAATAAATAGAGAGAAAAAGATAAGGCCTAAGTAACAATCCCTGGGGCACCCCCAGAGTAGGCAATGAATTCAGAAGAGAGGGACGATGCAAACATGACATACAGACGTCTGTTGAAAAGGTAACTTGCCAACCACCGGGCACAGAGTTTCCAAATCCCTGTTCCTGCATTTTTTTCAAAAGAAGTGAGTGGTCAACCATGTCAAACGCTTTGGAGAAATCCAAATAAAGTTGTCAAGTGTTTATTTAAGGAGAAAGCTTCTTGAATTTTATCTTGCAAAAGTATTAGGTTTGACACGGTAGACTTGCCAGCTGTAAAGCCATGCTGCTGAGGGCAAACAATGCTAGCCACTCTATGTCTGATTCTGTCAAGGAAAAGATCTTCGAATACTTTGGATAAGGAAAAGAGAATAGAGATTGGCCTGTAGTTGCAAACATCATCAACAGCCCCCGTCTTGTGGATTGGGACTACATAAGCTTGTTTAAAGGCTTCAGGAAAAGCGCCTGTATATATCGAGGCATTGGATAAGTCACATATGGGGGCTTCTAACAAATCGCAGCAGTGTTTGAGGACTTAAGTTGGGATTCCATTGGGCCGCCAGCCTTTTGTCGCATCCCAATTTTCTAAGTTTCTCAAAAACTTCTTGTGGCGTGAAACGAGGAGAAGAAGAGTCACCAAGATGGTCGAAGTTGTTGACATTGAGGTCCTCTTGTTGGTCGAGCTAAGACTGAGGAAAAGAAATGTCTAAACAATTCACACATCTCTTCAGCAAATGAGCTGTTGTAGACAAGACGGGAGGGTATAGAGGAAGTCTTTTTGAGAGCATTTACATGGCTCCAAAAGTAGCGGATATTCCTTGGGATGCTCTGTTCAACTCTACCCATGTATTGGCTAAAATCTCTGTCAGCCAAACTCTTGCAAGAAGCCCTGGCATTTGAAAAACGAAGGTAGTTAGAAGCTGTTGGTTGATGCTTGTATTTCTTGTGAAGCATTTTCTTGGTGATAACCATTCTTATTAGGTCATTTGAGCACCATCTAGGAAATGGGGATACTCCAACTTTTCTTAAAGGAGAGTGTTCTTTAACAATGCCAGCAATTGTGGAAAGAAAGTTGTCTGTAGCTGTTTTGAGGTTGGTATTGTTAAGAAGAGAAGTGAGATTAATTACAGATAGGGACCTATGAATATCATCTAGGTTACATCTCTTGAGATAGTGGATGTAATGCTTGGTATTAGCTTGTTTGGACGAGACGTTGGAAGGCAATTCGATAGAGAGCGGAAGATGATGTCTCTCCTCGACAGGCAGAAGAAAATCATTTTCCAGAGATACAACAAAGTTTGTGTTGGAGCTTAGAACTAAGTCTAATAAGACTCCTCTCATGTTAAAGACATGGTTTCAATTGCCGAAGGTTAAAGAACTCCATCAGCATAAGAACTTCACGGGAGGCTGGAGTATGACTGCTGTCAAGTGGGTCTTCCCAATTAATCACGGGGATGTTGAAATCGCCAACAATTAGAACTTCATTGAATTTACTACTTGTGGACACAGTTTCCTCAACAGAGGAGAACAGACTTTGGTATTTGGAGACATACTGTACTGTATATAGAGTGTACTGCTACACGGAAAAAAATCATGTACATGTCAGAATCGTACAATGTGTAAGGTCCCAAAGCCTTCTTCAGTCTCCTAAAAATTATTTAGCGTACAAAATTTTTCTATATGAATGAAATTGTTAGTGTGAATAAGTTTCACAAATAATTTATTATTAGGTATTACTATAGAACAAGTTTTTCTATAAATGTTAGCACAACAAAATGTTTTAAGTAACTTACATTCAAAATTAGGCCATTTTGTGTGTTTTGAGAAAACTAAAACTTTAAAAAAGCATGTGTTTTATCCAATATTTACTGCCCTAATTAAAAATATATATAGTACATACCTAATAGTATGAAGGCAATTTGATTGGGAGGGAGTTGAGAAAAGAAACTTAAAGAGAAACGCTAGTCTGTTATTGTTTACATAGGCCTGTACATGAATAAGTTTTACAATCAAAATCTAACAAGCTAAGAACTCTAATTGTTAATCTATTTTATAGGATGTAAAGGACCATAGGCCTACTTATCGAAATGTACTGTGGGATGCAACTGTATCCAAATTATCTTCACTAATAGCCTAGTTAGGAAAAATTACTGAATCAGATATTTGAAGCATGTAATAAGCAGATGATTAACAAAAAAGGTTCAAGTCTAGCAACTTCTTACGGAAATTATGCACTTTTTTGCCACCTCTGAAAATACGATTTCATGCTGAAAAAGTGGTAAAATATGAGTTTACATCTATTGAGGAGTTTGACTTCATCTTTGGAAAACTAGTTTTTCACCGAAAAATCGAAAAACTAGTTTTTTATCTGATAGTGAAAAACCCAACTTTTTTTAAAATCTATTTTTCGAACACTTTTTTTAATTTCTCGTGTTTTTTTTTTATGCTGAACACAAATATATAACTGGTTTAGTAGTAACATTATTTTTTCAGCCCGAAAAATGCATTTTTTGCTGACATAACTAAACATAACCTAACATCCTAATTGTCTATTTTCTCAACAAAGATTAGTAATTTGCGTTAAATTCGAGTGTTTGGCCTCCGTGACGGTCTGCCGGCCGTCTCTCCAGCAGGGATATAGGTGAATTCAGTTTTTGTAATTAATAGTTGTTTGTTGTATATAATGATCGCGTGATGGCCTCTAATCACGATCCGCCGTGATAATAGTTTTTCCGTTATATCTCGAGAAATATTTGTAATAGACCAAAATAGTTTTCAAATTTGTATTCAGTGCAAAAAAAAACTAATCAAAATAAAAAAAGAGGTAATTATGCACTTTCTTGCCACCTCTGAAAATATGATTTCATGTTAAAGAAGTGGTGAAAAATGAGTTTATATCTCTTGAGGATTTTGATTTCATCCACAGAAAACTCGATTTTACCGAAAAATCGAAAACTAGTTTTTTATCTAATAATGAAAAAACTAACTTTTTTAAAATCGTTATTTTTCGACAATTTTTTTTTCATTTCTTGTGTTTTTTTTTTTTTTTTTTTTTTTTTTTTTTTATTCTGAACACAAATATATAACTGGTTTTGTAGTAATTATTTTTTCAGCTCGAAAAGTGCATTTTTTAGTAACATAACCTAACTTTTCCTAATTGTCTATTTTCTCAACAAAAATTCGTAATTTGCGTTAAATTCGAGTGTTTGGCCTCCGTGACTGGCCGTCACTCCGGCAGGAATATAGGTGAATTCGGTTTTTGTGATTATTAGTTGTTGTGTATAAAATGATTGCGTAATGGCCGCTAATCGCGATCCGCCACGATAGTAGTTTTTCCGTTATAATATTCCGTTCCGTTCTCGAGAAATATTTGTAATAGACCAAAATAGTTTTCAAATTTGTATTCAGCGCAAAAAACACATCAAAATAAAAATGATTATTAAAATACCATTTAAATTAACGGAAATATGACAAAAATACTATATTCAAATTCAAATTTCTTTATTGTCCAGAAAACAATACATTTACATGAAGTAAAGTCTGTTATAGACATTGTCAGATTGGTTTATGAACTAATACTATAAGCTTACATTAATAACAAGAAGATTGATTGAGAACATGAATAAACAATTCATTGGATTAGAGATAACTATGTTAAAGGTACTTAAAGCTAAGAACATAAAGATTTGTTTCTTAAAAATTATGGTCATAATATTCTTCAATGGTGTAAAAACAGTTTTTTATCAACAACCTTTTAATGACAATCATAAATTTATTTATTTCTAACATTCTTACTGAAAATGGTAACTTATTGTATAGTTTAATTGAAGAATGTTTGAAGCTTTTTAAAGTTTTAGAGTAATGACAGAATTCTTTTCTTACATTGTTTACATTTCTAGTGTTGTGGCTATGTACATCAGAGTTCAGGAGAAACTTACACAAATTTTTCTTAACGTATATGAGACATTGAAATATGTATATGCAAGTGAAGGACATGACATTAAGCCTAATAAATAAATCTTTACAATGACTCCTAGCTGGTGCTTTACAAATAAGCCTAATCGCCTGTTTTGGAGCAATAAAAACATTATTTTAAAGGTAATTGTTACCCCAAAGAATTGTACCATAGGTAAGATGTGAGTGGATGTACCCAAAATAAACTGAGAGCAATACATTCTCATTTACAGTTGATTGCAGCTTCCTAATCATAAAGATGCCTCTTGAAATTTTGGGAAGTATATAATTAATATGAGCATCCCAACTCAGATTATTCTGCAGTAGTATACCTAAGAATTTAACAGGTTGAGTGGAGCAGTTGGTTACAGAGTTTCCATAAGATATTGCTAATTCCTGAGTTTTCTCTAAGTTTATGGATAAGCTGTTTGAATTACACCAACCATACCAGACATCAACTCTATATAAAGTATTAGTATCCACATTATTAAGACTTGAACAAGCACTTATACAAATATCATCAGCATAAATATAACAGTTTATAGACTTTGATATGCCTACTATGCTTTCTGGAAGGTCATTTATATACAGGATGAACAGAAGTGGCCCCAGAATAGATCCTTGGGGAACACCATAGTTTACAGGTAAAATCTTTGAGTAAGAATTATTGAAAAAGACTGTTTGGGTTCTGTTGGACAAGTATGATTTAATTAGTTTAGCAGCGATTTCCGAACTGTTTTTAATTTAAGTAAAAAGGTTTTGTGGCACACTGTGTCAAAGGCTTTTGACATATCAAAGAATTTAGCCCCAATAGAAAGCTTGTCTTCTTTTGCTTCAAGACAGTCTTGAATAAATTTCATGACTGCATCACAGGTTGATAAATTCTTTCTAAATCCAAATTGGCTTTTTGATAGCAGCTGATTAGTTTCAAGATATTTCATAATTTGGACACCCATTAGTTTTTCAAAAACTTTGGATAGTGTTGGAACTATAGAAATTGGTCTACAATTACTTGGGAGGTTTTTATTACTCTTTTTGTGAATAGGAATTACTTTAGATACCTTTAATTTCTCAGGAAAATATCCTTCATTAAAGCAACAGTTGATAATGTGACAGAGCACTTCTGAAATATTCCAACTACTCAGAGGTAATACCATATATGTCTGAGGATTTACTATTAGTGAGAGATTGAATCACAGAATGTACCTCTTCAACAGACACATGTTGAAAATCAAAGAGGCAAGGCCCATCACTCAAAATATTATAATATGCCTCTTTTAAATACAAGCTGGGGGAATTTCTACTACAGGGAATACTATTTACAACATTATCCACACTATTTACAAAGAAATCATTAAAACTATTGGCACTAAGTATAGTATTAACATCTTTTTCCTTGCGGCTAGTTGGTAAATTGTCATTTATTATTTTCCAAATTTGTTTTGGCTTATTTATGGCAGATGCCACTAGGTTGTTGTTATATTCTAGCTTAGCTTTATTAATTTCTTTCCTGTACAGGTATTTTAATTCCTTATACTCATTTCTAACAATTTCAGACTCAGAGTGCTTTGTCAGAAAATGAAATTTGTCACATTGATCCTTAAGCTTTTGTAACTGTGGTGTGTACCATTTATTGACAACAGAGCTTGATTTATTACAATTGATTCTTTTTTTATTCAATGGGAAACCACAATCGACAGCCCAGATAAATAGTTGGAAAAATGTATTGAATTGATTCTCTGCTGATTTGTTCTTATAAATTTCAAACCAATCAATTTCTTTCAAGCAATTGAAGAATAGAGGGGTACTACAGCTATTTATACTTCGTTTCGTAACCTGTGTATATTGCTTTACTTTGTAAGTAGTTGTGTATAGGTTGTGACATTGGTTTTTTCGAATTTTTCGGTAAAATACGTTATTTCCGCGGAATAAAAAGCACATCTCGTGAAAATACAGCCAATTCTAGGACCATTTCAAGCAAAATGTTCCAAATTTGTTTGGTGGCAAGAAACTGCATAAATACCAAAAGAGATGATTAACCCTTTAGGCGTCACGAGTCATTTGGTAAATTATGAGATTACGTTACTATACACAAAAAAAATAAAATTTATATTTTCTTAGTTAATTTTTTTTCTTATTCTTAAAATAGTAAAAAGGCATAATAAACCATAATAACTTTTTTGGTAATTTACAAAATTTTTATTCAATTAAAAAGTAGTTGTCGCAAATTGAGTGGGCATAGGTGCGTTAGGGGGATGTCTTCATTTTCACTTTGTCCATCATCAGTGTCCATGTTATCATCACTTACATTATGTATCAATTCGTCTTCATTGTCACTAATGTCCATGTTATAAGCACTAGACATAGATGTATTCATCATATCTCGGACAAACTCGTCAAAACCCGGGTCCTCAATGTGAGCCATATTCACCTCAGATTACTTTACCTTATACTATAAAATATATACAATAACAACAATCAAACAATAAATAACTATAAAACAACAACAATAAATAACTATAAAAACGTAAATTTGAACATAAATAGCACAACAATCGCGGCAGACAGCCCGACTGATGAAGTGGATTGGGACAAGGCAGTGGCGCCGTATAGCGTCTGTGACGTGTGGGGGGAGGCTGCGCTAGATACCCCGCCCCATCTAGCGGCCATTTTGAATGCACAGTGTACTTATATTGCTCGATAGTAGGGTAGGCCGGTAAAGCGAATTATTCAATACTTCACGACACTAATCCAACACTTTGTTAAAGTTAAATAATCACCTTGGTCACTTAATGTGAAATTGCGCGGTACTGCGTCCATGACGTTTCATGGAACTAACACTAGTGCGCTGTACGGCGCCTATGACGTTATAAGGGTTAAAATACCATTTAAAATAACGGAAATACTGTATGTCAAAAATACTAAAAGTTGTAACATTGGTTTTTTTTTAATTTTCCGGTAAAATACGTTATTTCCACGGAATAAAAAGCATATCTTGTGAAAATACAGCCAATTCTACACCCATTCCAAGCAAAATGTTCCAAATTTGTTTGGTGGCAAGAAACTGCATAAATACCCTTCTTACATTAAGCATGTATAGTATAAGAGTTTTACGTTAGTCCTATTATACAATTAAGTCTTCTAGGACTACTTACCTAAATCTTTGTCATTTAAACCCAGATGATTCTCTAATTCAGTACATATTTTATACGTTATAATATTCCGTTCCGTTCTCGAGAAATATTTGTAATAGACCAAAATAGTTTTCAAATTTGTATTCAGCGCAAAAAACACATCAAAATAAAAATGATTATTAAAATACCATTAAAATTAACGGAAGTATGACAAAAATACTACAAGTTGTGACATTGGTTTTTTCGAATTTTTCGGTAAAATATGTTATTTCCGCGGAATAAAAAGCACATCTCGTGAAAATACAGCCAATTCTAGGACCATTTCAAGCAAAATGTTCCAAATTTGTTTGGTGGCAAGAAACTGCATAAATACCAAAAAAGATGATTAAAATATCATTTAAAATAACGGAAATACTGTATGTCAAAAATACTAAAAGTTGTAACATTGGTTTTTTTTTAATTTTCCGGTAAAACACGTTATTTCCACGGAATAAAAAGCATATCTTGTGAATATACAGCTAATTCTACACCCATTTCAAGCAAAATGTTCCAAATTTGTTTGGTGGCAAGAAACTGCATAAATACCCTTCTTACATTAAGCATGTATAGTATAAGTGTTTTACGTTAGTCCTATTATACAATTAAGTCTTCTAGGACTACTTACCTAAATCTTTGTCATTTAAACCCAGATGATTCTCTAATTCAGTACATATTTTTGACACTAATGACAAATGTTCCAGTTTCTGTACTTCATCCATTGCAAGCTGTAAGCTATTCTTATTTTGTAAATGATGTTAGGCTAACCAGTTTATAGGTTAGTCAAATTGTGATAAACAAATTTAGACATTTAACCGCACAATTGACTTTATCAGAATTGTTGTCGTAAAATTTCACAAGGTCAGAGCTAAAACATTCACCAAAATAATTCAACTTCTGATTCCATTTCTATCATCCAAATGTCATAACCATCTTTATCAGTCACACATAAAAATAAAAATTACTTACACTACGTTATATACACATACACCTTACATAGACAGACAGTAAAAAGTTAAACTAACGTTAACATATGTTTTGTTAGCAAGTTACTTTTTTAACGCATTCCTTTTGTCAATAAACAATACAAAGCAAGGAGGAATCTATCAAGATGAGCATCTGAATTACATATATGTACTGTACTATAGTCCAGCCGTTCTAACTTTATTTCTGAGAGGAGCACAACATGGTAACATTGTATATCTTGAGCGGTTGGCTCCTTCCTGTCCTGCTAATTTGTTTCCGGTCTAGATGAATCACCACCAGAGCCTGATTTATTTATTTAAATTTCCACGGTATAACCATTTTGCAAATTACATTACTTAAGATGACTAACAATAGCAAATTCTAATAAAAATAATACGGTATGAAAAATCTAATTCAACAGCTAACCATGCCTATGACATAATAAATTAACAAGCATAACAAAGATATAACTAAAACAATGTGAAACAAAACAATAGTGGAATAATTAGTAATAATATAACAAGTAATAAAAAAATAATAATACAACAACGACAACAATAACAGTGATAACAATAATAGACTAAATCAACAAAGATAACAATGGAATAATGGAGTAACTATTAATATAATACTGTGTAGGACTCGACAAGCTCACTCTGACTCAAATGTCTCCAGCCTCACTGTCAATACAACACGTCTCAAAGCTCCCAGTCGATTGCAGAAAAAGTCACCTTCACTGCATACCTCGTTGCCAAGCCGAAGTATTCTTGGGACATAGCTGAACTGCAGATAGTTGTGATTTAAGTGGCCCAGCTCGAACAGGCGGCGTGACCTTGTGGCAGAAGGGAGACGAAATGCAATTCGCTCCAAGAGACTTTTGTACGCTACTTTTGTACAGACTTGAGACTACCACAAAGTTGAGAATCTTGTAAAGAAAGATAACATCTGCAACCTCCTGATTGTTTTTATTAGTTAAAATTGTCCGATTGACTTAGCTTTATGACATTTATAATAAGTAAAAAAAGTACTTCCTAGTTAAACACTAAAAATATTTTGATTCCCACAACAACAACAAAAATAAATAAATTTGTACCTTCGTAAATTCTTCCCAATCTTGCGTCATCGGATGGAAAATGTAGAGGAGGGCTGTGGTGGTCTGGATGCGATGTTGCATTTGTCGATTTTTCAGTTTAGCCCGCAAACTTCAGAAGTAAAGTTAGAAAGGCTGAACTATAAGCAAATCAAACTTCTATCACACCAAAGTAAAGATAATAGATTATTATTCAAAGAATTGAACAGTTGAACAATGTTGCATCTAACGGAGAACTGTACAGACGTATGTTTCTAGTTTCTATCTTAAAATAGCTAATGCTATCCAAAACATTCCAATAAAAGTTTGTCTACTTTAAATTTAAATACCTATTTTAAAAGCCTTACTTTCAGAGCGGGATGATGTTTATAACCCCGCTTCTAAAATATTGCATCTGACTTTAGAATATATAAATACTATTTGGTAGGAATTAATAAAGGGTTTGTAAATTAATGTTATTTGTTAAAGACTTAGACACAAGTATTTTGTAATTTAGCTTATACTTTATCTATATTTTTAACTGTCAATCTAATTTCCAATGTTTGATTCCTCCTAATTTTATTAGGGTGGTAGCTGTCTTTAAACGATAGCTATGTTTAATTTCTTCAGAGCCGGTTTAAGGGGTAAGCAAAGAACGCGACCGCGTATGGCGTAGGAAAAAGGGGCGCCTAAAAGCTCAGTATTAAACCAGACGACTAACAAATCCTATCGTAATCTAAAGTAGGATAAAGTGATTAAAAATATCGAATGGTAAAATATTCCGATGATAATTGGTTCTGAATCTGATAATTGGTGGCTGATCTAAAGTTTGAGTGTTGACTTATTCTGCCAAATTCATTTTGTAGGGTTAAACCATAGGCCTTCTATTATACCATTGAATATAATTGAAGGTCTATGGTTAAACCATTGACTTTACTATATAAAATCTATGTATAGTAAAATCAATGGTTAAACCTCAGAGTGGAACTCATAGCCTATAACACACTACTCAAGTTTACTGTTATTGTTATTCCCAAAATAACACGAAACCTTACAGAAAGATTAACTCCCCCCACTACTGACTGAAAAACCTGCTGATATTAGTTCCATCATGCACCGTGGAGTAACGCCTGATATTTGAGTCTCAATCATTATTACTTAATCCTTAAGTATTTGTATTTATTTTAATTGTATTTACAAGTATTTATTTCCAGACAGAATGCTTCCTACCTCTCGATTTTTTAAGGGTTAGGGGGGCGCCGCGATGTTGTTCGCTTACACTAAAAAAATGTCTACAACCGTCTCTAAATTTCTTTAACAGTATGATTCTAATAATTACTCAGTTGAGATATTCTTTCATTTGAGTGAAATCTTTTATATGGTATACCAAGGTTTGTTACTCCAAAGGTTGAGCGAAATGGGAGTGCAAGATGCCGCCTTAGATTGTGTTACATCGTGCCTTAAAGAGAGGAAGCAGCATGTATAAATAAATATGGTAGATGATGCTGAGTAAATGCGTTTCTGCTCTTCTGAAACTAACCATCCTGATATTATCCATCGTGAGGGGTGTGCCTTAGAACTCCATATTGTGCCAGTCCTGTTTCTTTATTCATAACAAATCTTTCTTCGTACATTTCAACTGCCACACTCTTTCTTTTCATGGATGAGAATAAAATTATATTTTAGTAATTTAGAACAAATAATTATGTTTTTGAATCCAGTCAATTCATGCAGTGGTTTGACAAAACTCGTATTTGGAGCATGTACTCCGAGAAAACGCAATCTATAGTTTTCTGAATATGAGCAGAAACGTGATTTTTTTTTTTTAATGCCAGTTTATGCGAGGAACAACGTTAAGTTTCTGAGCCTGGCGTAGGATGTTTAAGCGTTTAGATTATGTATATAACACTACTTGCTATCTAGTGCTATTTTTATGTCATCTACTATAAAGCTGCACATTTCTATACAAGTATGTGAAATTTATTGCAAGTATAAACATTGGCCTCCCTCTTCACTCCTCGCCAACATTGTACGAAAACGTACATTAGAAGACATATTCACTATATTATAATAGTTGTCTGATAGCATTGTCTGGATATGAATCTATATATGCAGAACTGACAATATTAGTCAGAACCAATTATTTATACTCGCAATGATCTATCTCAGACTATAGTACTCACATTTTCGTTTTAAATTACTGATTTAATAAGTCTGGGTTTGAATTAAACACGACATTATATTTTATGACATATTGGGTAGGAGAAATGTATTTATTATGAATTTATTTTGATATTTGAGGAAAGTAATGCCATTATGGGAATTTTAGAGCAAGTCCGAATTTGTATTAATATTTAGTGAAATAATTTTTATTTTTCAGTTTTTTATTTCTCTACTAATGATAAAGTGTGACCAATCTGTAAATTATTCGGTTATAGGATATTATTAGTCATCTATTTTTATTACTGCATGTTGAAATGTGAAAGATTTTTCCTGTTATATCTAACATTTTATCATTTTTGTGCTAAATTATGTGCGCATGAGATATATTACAGTAGGATTTATATTCATAATCGGCTCAGTAATTAAATTAAGTTATAGAAGTATATACTTACAACAATTTAAAACGTTTAAATTAAATTCACTATTCATAGGCAGTAGGGTGATGTTAATAGTTTTAATTATATTAATCAATCATTATTTTACTTAGAAATTAATTAAATTTGCTAAACTATTGTCAGTCTTACTTTGAATTACTAATTACTACATTTATTCATCTACTACACTCATCACACGTATTATTTATTTTTTTTTATTCCATTCCAACGGTCAAAGACCAAATTACAAACATGTTACATAATACATATGAAATAACACTTACTTATAATTAAAGGGCCAAGCCAAACATCCAAGTGGACTATTAATATTAGGCATGATAATTAATCATAAGTGAAACTGTGTAACTAATAATAAGTAGTACCAATAGTGATGAATATAAATTAAAAATGTATATATAAATACAGTAAAATAGATGCGGCTTCTATGAAGAGATGCAAATATGCACAAGCTATACAATAAATAACAGTGAAAATAAACTATCTATAATAATAGCAATTCCAAAAACTTTAATGATTACAGTGTAAAAGCTATGAATAATAAATAATAACTATACCACAAACCATAGACGAATAACAAGTGTATAACTATAAAGGCAGGTGGGGGGCAGCGAGCACGCATCTTCTAATAAATGTTAGACTGTCATTAAAAATATCGAACGTGTCACAGAAACTATTCCCGAGCCTCATCATTCTGGCGAGCGGACCATGGAATTCATAGGAGCGTTGGTAGTGGCGCCTGCTGAATAAATCACGAGACCGGGTTCTAGCTGTTGGAGTACGGAAGTCCACTTGTGACAGAAGCACCGGGCAATCTAGTTGTCCATTTACCAGTTTGGTCAAGAACAGAATATCAGCAACGCAACGTCTTACTTGAAGATCAGGGAGAATAAGCTCAGCCTGCAGTCCAGCAAGAGGGATTTCCCTGTAGTACAGTCCTTGTCGAACCCCCACCAATCGTATGAACTTCCTCTGCACAGCTTCCAGTTTCTCAATAATACTCAGATGGTAGGGAGACCAGACAGGGCTAGCATACTCCAAGAGTTGGCGTACAAAGGAAGAGTAGAGAGTTTTCAAGACAAGGGGATTTGTCATACCACGAGTTGACCTAGTGATGAAACCCAGCATTCTGTAGGCTCTTCTGCAAAGGTCGTCAACATGATCATTGAATGTAAAGTCAGACACAAATGTAACACCCAGATCCTTAATCGTGGACACTCTTCCTAGGGGTTGATTATCTAGAGTGTACTGGAAGTGGTATTTGAAATCAATATGCACCCATATCATGGCGATCATGCCTAACATTAAATTAATAAAATTTGATAAGAACATGTAACCATAATAATTACTTTACATAGAGTTAGCAAAATATTGCAATTTTGTAGAAATTGGAATAATTTAGAGGGAGCAGCCTACATTATGTTGGCTAAACTGACCACCTGTGAAGCTGAAGTCATCAGTCATCACTCGTCTTTCTCCGTGTTTACTTTTCAGAGTTTAGGTTATATGGTGTTAGTTGATGTGACAACGCTTGGATCATTGTAAGGGGTAACTGAATTAGTTTAGGAATGTATGATAAACTATCGCCTTATAAATGTGCAGCTAATCTCTTGCAATTAGCTAAAGAAAGTGGGGCTAATATTAAACATATTTTGTACAATGAGGAGAAATATAAGTTTATGGTAAGTAATAATAATATGACTACCAAATCATCTAGGCTCTAAGCATTTCCCCAAACCGGCTCTTTAATTTACTGACATTTATGTTATATTGCATTTATAGTACTTTACAATTCAAATCATATTATTACACAATGCAATGGGCATATAAGTAATGAACAAAAATTGAAGTAACAATTATAATTATATCAACACCAGACATAGCTCGTTTCTTAATCGTCACTGCTGCGGCCTACGTAAATGATAGAATTCTCCATGGCTGGTTCTCTTGCGGCGTACTCTTCCACATTTTTCACCTGATCAAATGTAGATTTCAAATCTGGTATGGAGGACGATTTTTCTTCACAAAGCTTTTGTACATGCGCTAACTTCTATTAGTCATTAGTCTTCAACCCCGTGAGTCAACAGAAATGTTCACAGAACGGTCTTTGCCTAACCTTCACCCATCCCCCGCGTAAAGTACTACGCCAGGCCCAAGTGCCAGCTAAGCTGACGCTAGTTGTAAGAGGAAGTAGACACATTCAGAAGCTTTGCAAAAATCGTTCAGGTTAAGTGGTCCACTATTTATTGATAGCAAAATGAATATCATCTTAAGAAATGCTGTTGTAGGAACCTGAAATTATTATGTCTATAGTAACAAATGGCTTTTATCATTTTAAGGACAAGATTGTAAAATTGTAACCTCTTTCTTGGGAATGGTAAAATTAATTTTATCTCATAATAATTAAATGGTAAACATTACTTCATAGACAACAGTTGTACTTTTTTCTTTAGTTTACCAAAATTGTTTGCCTGATCTGAGACTTGTTCACGTTCCCTTAGAAAACTGTAAATTTTTACAGTTTGTGGCAAGGTCAACTAGTAGCCTATCTAGTGAGCATGAAGTCGAGCACGTATTCTCTGTTGTACTTACTTCTAATACTGTGCAAGATAGTCTTTTTTAGTAATTTAAAAATTTTGTTGTTAAATTTTATTTCTAATTTAATATGTCTTATGTACTTCATACAATGTACATTGGTCACATGCTACATGATGGTTTAGAAGTTGAGAATAATGAAACTGGTTTTTATTTAAGAAATGTTTCAGATTTGAGCGATGAATTGATTGAACAAGGTTAATTTTCTTATGAGAGTGAGATTTATTGCGACAAAGAGGCTTTTGAAGAACATAGTTATCATGTTGAATTCATTCTTGGCAGGGGCAGAGAGACAATTCGTTGTTCTTAAGAAGGAGATACAATTATTAATAGTAGAGAAATGAATATTGTAAAGAAATGTATAGTAACAAAACGTTATCTAAAAATGTAATAGGCCTAGCTGATATTGAAGTGGTTTTGGCTATTGCTATGATAGATGAAATCTTTCAGTGAACAAACAAGTAATGTATATAATTTCTATATCTAACCTTTTTTGTACCAAATGAAATTTCTTACAATAAAAAAAATAATGGCGTTGTATTGGGTCCTTTATATGATTAGAATTAAAAAGATCAGTGCGCACATAAAAGAGCTTTGAGCTAATTTTGATTTAGCAGGTGTTTCAATCCTTAAGCAGCTATGAAATATATACTTAGTGATGTAAGGCTTGATGACAAAGTATGCTAGAAATCTTCCAGTTGTTTAGGCCTCCTAGCACTTACCATGTCACTTATTGTGGTGGTTCTTGGCTTTTGAATTTTTTTAAAACTCAAATGTGATTTAAAAAGTGCAGTAAAGGTAAATCAAGCAATAAAAACTTATATTATAATTAAAAAATCGTATCTCTTGAAATCAGAGTGCTATGGACTCCTATTTAAAATTTATTTAAAAGAACATTTTAAATGAGCTAAAAATATTAAATTCGCATGGTTCAGACAAAAAGTAAATCGACCAAGGCATGACTAATTACTCAACAAGCTTTTGATTTATTATAAACC
>JAQJVL010004751.1:0-41539 GCA_035578905.1 Stictocephala bisonia
ATTTAGTGAAGATCACAAATTGATTACTTGTATGTCAAACCAACCACTTTTATATGTCAAATACTTTCTAAAGCACTTTAATAATTGTGTTCTTACTGAATATGTAAACACTACAAACTTAACCTTCTTACATCTCCAATATATCACCTTATACTTGGGGAAAACTCCAACGGGTTAACAACATTTTAACCCTTCGTACAAGGAAATTATTTTACCCAATTTTAAAGTAACGATTAATTATGTACAAAAATTAATTTTAATTAAATATAAAGTTAATTTTTTTTAGTTTTAGTATCACAATGGAACATAAAAAACATAGATTTATATTTAAAGTTAAAACTATAATTTTTAACAAACTTTTATTGTAGATATACAATTATAATAAAAAGTAAAAATATAAAACTTTTTTTAAATGTAGTTAAAATTATTAAACAGTACCTGTAATTTATGATGCTATAATAACTACGACAAAATAATTGAAAACTCGACAACAAGGAAAAAGGACGATAAGATGAAAACAATATCCTTGGGTAGAGCGACAGACTGAGGATATTTCCGTTTTACGCATGTACAAAGGCAGGAGATGGTGACGAGCTCATGCGTGCTCTGATTGGCTGTCCCGCCCATTTTCATTCATAGGCGATTTAGGTTTTTGATAGGCTGAGGGAATTAGCTAAAAACATGTATAAGTTGATACTGCACTCTAGCGCAAGTTTTTGGAACTATCCTTTACACTATCGACAGAAATATTTCATTTAGGATATATTTGTTAACCACATTTGAGGCAAAGCAGAGGCTGGATATATATTCGTTTGCCGCTACGAAAGATTTATCTTAACAAAAGCCATTAGAATAATTATATGATGTCATCCTTTGGTTCACTATAAACCAATGTTTACCACTATGAAAATTCAAACTGTCTATAATATCCATCTGTTTGATGCTGTAATATAAAATGTCAAGTCAACTGAGCTCTTAAAATGAAATAGTGATATGCATGGTTACAATACCAGATTAGAGATAGTATATAAATTAATTTTAACTAAGCATAAGGCCAATTGACATTCCGACCCAATGTGCAAGCACGCCAAATATGGTAAGATGATTTTGCCCATCATAGACAAGAAATATGTAATGAAATTGATTTAAACGTACACAAAGCAGGTTTTTTACAAAATGATTTTTTTCCCCGTTATCTGCAACTCTCAAAGCCAAAAAAACGAAAAAAGTACACCCATTTTTTATATCAATAAAAAGCTTCATCAAGCTGAAGAAGTTTTTTTTATTACACTGAACAGAGGCATAGTCTTGTGTGGGATAATAATTCCTTGATTTAGAATTTATGAAGGGCGCAGATTTTCCACTAGTCTATTCCCTTTTTGTAGCATGTTATTTGAATGTAGTATACATAATGAGAATATATTAATGTAAACAGTTTGTTTTTAAATATAAAATTTAATAATTCATTCTTACATCATGAAGATTGGACTCCATCAGCGAGAGAACAATTTGATCAGTCAGTTTGAGCTGAGATGGACCTCCCTTGAGGTTGATTGCTTTGTTGGCATGGTAGATGAGATCAAAGGTCTTGACTGTGGGTTCAGAATAGAGCAGTGTGGCCACCATTAGGTCATACCACTGGGTACAATGTTGCTTCATCTCTGACAAACACTCGCCGGAGATCATCTTAAATGAACAGGTTTAGAGGTCTTAAGTGTTAATATGTAAAATTTAGAATATGTACATTTTGCTTTGACAGACATTTATTGTAAATGATTAACAATAACTAAAAATAAAATATCTTTTTTTAGTAAAAAGGAGAGGCTGATCTCTTCTTCAACCTTACTTTACCCATTCCCCATAGAGAATGGGAAAGTAAACAAGAAAACTACCAGTTAAATGTATTGAATATGCTAAAACTTGTAATACATATTTTACAAATTCTTGGCCCTAGAGGATAAAAAATTTAATGCTTCTCAGACCTATTGAATATCAAGATGTGACCTCGCCAGTATCCAAGTTTAAAGTTAAAGATAAAGTTCATCTTATTTTACCAAGCAAAGTTGGGACTAAGAAGCCCTCTCTAACACTTTACCTGGGGACCAATAGCTTAAGGGTGACTTCAGAGCCACCACCAGTGACCAAGCAGGCAGGCTGCGTGCAAGGAGGTCATCCAACCATGTGACAGCCACACTCGATGTTGCTTGACTGCGTTATTTTGCGATAATGTTGTACAAATTTTTACTTTCTATTTCAACGGAGATATTATATATTCTTTTTTTCTTTGTAAAGTAGGATTTATGTTGTTTTGGTATTTTTTACTTTAAAATATTTTTTATATTTACAATTGAATGCAGAACAAACTTGAGATAAATTTACAATAGTAAAGAGATCACCTGATAACCACTGGCTGTTAATTTATCATTGGGCTTATTAATGACATTTTCTAAGGAATGATCAGCCTTAGTTTGTAACAATGACTCCATTCGCTCATCTACACTCATTCGAAATCTATATTGGCCCATACATTGATGATCGGTGTTTTAATAATAAATAAATAAACATCAATATAATGGACTTTGTTGTTTTTATATTTTTTATTTGTTTTTATTTAATCCATTTTATTTCAGCTTAATTTTTATTGTTTAAGCAGTATTTATTGTTATAAATTTATTTGAATGATTTTTCACAACTATGATTTGCTGTCTGCCTATTACCACCTATAAAAGATTATAGTTCTAAATAGATATTTGACACAGTTACAGGATTTTATAAGTATCTACTTATAATATGTTAAAATTGCTGTTTTTGCCATAGTTAGGACAGAATTTCAGCCGCAAACTCAAGTAACACCAAACGAGTTACACAAATAGTTAAGGCTACTTTTACAAACAAATATATATAAATTACCTTCATTATAAGTTGGAGGTTTTTTGAACTAGAGAATTCTTTCTTCTCAAGTTTAGTAACTAATGAAGCTTGCCAAGAATTGAATCTGGTGTTAAACTCGGAGATTGACAATCCACCAAACACCTGCAAATACAGATCCAATCAATTGATACATTGTAAAGGAAAAATGTCTATTAATCATACAAAAAAAGGTAAATTTATTTTATGTACAAATAAATGTTATTATAATCTATGTATGCTCGACAACCTTCAAAGTGGTCTGGCACAGCTGATAACTGTACCAATGAGTATTACTACATTGGAGCATTCTTAATTTTAATACTTATGTTTAGATCTCCAATGTTTTTTTTTTATAATTTTGAGTGGAAGACAACCATTAAAAACACATTTTTAAATCATAGGTCCAGACATTGATAGTAAAAATACAGTATTGAACAAGTTCACTATCTATTTAAAAATGCACAGTTGTGATATTGAACCTAACTTTAACACTTTCTAAATACATACTGCTTTGAATACCCAACTATTTCTCTCTGTCTTATTGTTGAATGGTTTCCTAACTAGGTTAGACAGAATCAAAGATGAAGTGTAAAATGTGGTATAATACGATAATCTTTATTTGTAAACTGACAAAACGATTTACTGTTCATAGTTGTTACTTCTTCATCTATGTTGATTTAAAATAAAAACAAACCAAGGGAGAGAGAAGCATTGTGATCTACTATAGTAAAACTTTTTCAGATAATACAAATTTGGAGATATGGAAAATAATTTGTATTGAACCGAAGCATTTTCAAACTTCTAGTTTTCAATTCATACATTTCCACAATCTTTTTGGTCACCAAACGCATTTATCTGATATTTCAACTCTCGTCATCAACATTGGCTAGGCTTATCTATATTAGCCGACTACATCTACGATTTTTGTTTCAATATGTCAGAAATTTCTCATGATGAAATAATTTTTGTTTTTCAGTATGACTTAAAAACAGGAAAAAGTAGTTTCAAGTTGTACACATTTCTTTACCGATCATCATTTGAAAACTTATTGATCCCAAACGACTTCAGCTTTTGCCAACAGAATAACCAACTATGATTGACCACAACTGAACTATATACAAAAGCACACAGGCTGATCACAGTGGTTTATCTTATGGTTACAATGTACTATAAAAACATACGGTGTAGCGAAGTCTGTTGGCAAAAGCTGAATCCAAAATAATGCTAGTGATTCAGGAGTCATTTGCTTTCAGAATTGCCTCCTCTCAACAAAAAAATGTATTGTGTCACGCTATAAAACAATTTAACCAAAAATTAGCTATGATTTGTACAGTCAAATGGGGGTATCTGGATCCCAAAATAATTCAAATCGATTGATAATAATCTAAATCAGAAATAAATTTTAAAGTCATTCGGGATCAATTAGTTTTCAAATGATGACCGGTAAAGAAATGTGTACAACTTGAAACTACTTTGTTCTGTACTGAACCAAAATTATTTCATCACGAGAAATTTCTTACGTATTCAAACAAAAACCCTATATGTAGTCGGCTAATATAGATAAGCCTAGCTAATGTTGATGACGAGAGTTGAAATCAGAAATATCAGATAAATACCTATTGGTGATTAAAGAGAATGTGGGAATTGTATGAATTGAAAACTAGAAGTTTGAAAATGCTTCAGTTCAATAAACATTATTTTCCATATCTCCAAATTCATATTATCTAAAAAAGAGTTGTACTACAGTAGATCACAACACTTCTCTCTCCCTTAGATTGTTTTTTATTTTAAATCAACATAGACGACGAAGTAATAATTAAGAACAATTATAAAAAGGAATTGTTTTGTCAGTTTACAAATAAAGATTATCGTATTATACCACCTTTTACACTCCATCTTTGTTATTGTCTAGGAAACCGTTAGGACTCCGTTCAACAATTTGACAGAAAGAAATATCGTATACCTATTACACGCAGATTTGGCAATCTAAAGTGTTTACAAAATAATAATTAATAGACAATTGACGCGGATATATCTATTTATTTTGTATTCAATTGGAAATAAATAGATATCGTTATGTCACATGATGCTAGAACGCCATCACGATATTTTATATGATATGATAAATATTTTCCTCATTGGATGATTCCTTGCTCAGGTTAAATAGCAAAAACGTTCACAGTCAGCACACAGGAAATATACAATAATTTCAGTTCCATAAACAGGCTGAACGGTTCCTTGCACCTACAAATAGATGGACTTTTGCCCTGATTTTGACTGTCACTTCCAAAAGAAATAAATGACATTCCACACTGATCGAGAAAGCCTATCATGTTATTGTTATCGTGTCGCTTTAATTTTTACTCATTGGAAAAATTCAGAAATTGTCATGTATGTTGATTATGACGTTATTGATTTCGAACTACAAGTATAGTCAAAAAGTTCCTAGAATTTATGGAAATATATTTACTGGACAAAGATACAAACTGATAAACCTATCTCACTTCAAAATACTCTCCTCCTCGCCTTTAACAGGGAATTCCCAATACATATTTCAGAACCTTTCCATCCCCAAATTACACAGCAAATACCAGAATATAGACAAGCATACAGATTGGCAGTAAGTAATACCTAAATGTATCCATTTGCAATTTTTTTAAAATCAAAATTAAAAGGTTTTGAACCAGATTTCTTTGAAATGTTTTCTGTTTTGACAATAACTAGACTTCAGCCACAAAATCACCTCAGTAGGATACCATGGACTCATAATTTATTCAGTAATCTTTTGTAAATTGTTAGATTTGTCTACTTTCATATAAGGTTAGTATGACTTTTTTTATACTTACAAATATGTTTTTTCTAGTTAGCATTGGTGAATGAATTAGTAACCGAAAGTTAGTTTTGAGAACTGTAAGACAGTAATGATACTTACATTGTAAACTGGCATTGTGCGTAAGACTTGCTCTGCCTGCAAGAATGCTGCTGTGTCAGCTTGAGAATGTAATCTAAGCAGTGCTCTAGCAGAATCCAGACTTCCCTGAGAACCACATTATATGACAATCATAGCATTTATTCAGGGAAGACATCTACAACTAATGTAAGATTCACACATGACTCTTATAAAATGTTATTTAAAAACTTGAGTCAGGTTAAAGTGCACTAAGACAAACGGTAATTTAGTAAAAGAGGGGCATCAGGAAATTTACCTTAGATAATAAATCAACATGCAAACACATTTAAAATCTGGGAACATATCTTCAGCCAGATGTAAGACGATCATAAAATATCATTTTTCTATTTTTAAAATATTTAGTGGCTTATTGAAAATGCTTGATTTTAATCAAAGTCAGCTCAGCTTTATTTGCCTTTTACTGAACATCATTCTTTATTTTATTTCCCACAATAACATTTTATAAAAAATGTATACTAAAATATTAAAACTAATCCGAAAAAATATATATCCTTTTCCTCTAATAAAGTAAAAAGTTACAAACAAAATGTTGTTCCGTGCAACTATAACAGAAAAACTGATTAAATCAACTCCCCCCCCCACCCAGCCAGACAAAGTTTATTTAAAGTAGGTCCTTCACCACCTTGCCACAGCACAGTGCCTCTGTAAAGCTGCATAGGAAAAGTAGCAGTCACAGCTGGTTTCAAAATCAAGATCCTTAATGTTGTACCTGATCATATAGTACAATCTAGTGTAATAGTGAGAAAATCAATCTTTCCGCTAAAAGAAACAGTACCTGAAGGATGAGAGTAATGACTGTGGGCCAGTACTCTGGATGCCTAGCCTCGGCTCCACGTTCCAAGATCCCTCCTAGAATCCGAGATGCTCCTATTTCTCCATCAGGGAAGTGAAATCTGACCCACTCCAAGAGATGAGGGAGTACGACATCTCCTACACAACATACACTAATGTTAATTTGTTAACTAGTTATTTGTTTGAACAAATATTTTATTTACATTAATTCTTCTAAAATCTTTGTTAATAAACAATTATTTGAAATTTAAATTTTGGACCAATAAATTGGGAATCATACAGGAGACAAGATAGCTAATACATTTTTATTTGTAAATTCTTTTAAGAATTACAGAGGCATCAAACACTTATTTATTTTTCTTGCTAGACATGTTTTCATGTACAAGGTCAAAATATTCTTGCATTTAGTACAGCGGATGTTACTCCGGCCAGTTTCGTAGTTTTACCTTCATGCCTTTCCCTCTTAGGTTCTTCAAGTTTGGTGGCAGTGAATTTATGATTTTATGGCCAATATAAGCCAATTTCTTAGTAAATTGACTTGTGTGATGTAGAGGGAGTATGTAGTCTTTTGCTCTTCCGGTATTATACATGTGAATATCTTCTCCTCTAGGTAGGTCTATTTGGTTTGTGTAAATAACAATAATTGTGTAGATATAGAGTGAAATGACAGTTAAAATGCCTGGTGCTTTAAAGGCCTCTCTGAATCTTTTCAATGGTCCAAGACCATGTAGAACTCTCACAGCCTTTTTTTAGGATTAGTACTTTATTTATGTTTTCTACCGACCTTCCACACTATATGAGAATACTATAACACATGTGAGACTCTACCATAGCCTAATAGGCTACGTTTCTAGACCACCTATCCACATTATCCTTCTAACCACATGAATTCCATTTGTCAATTTTTGCTAAGATTTATTCTATTAGTGGTCATATACGAGGGCTATCCAGAAAGTAACAGACGTTTTTGAATTGTGCGGCAGTGGGCGGGGCTACAGCCACCATTTTGGTGTCAAAACACTCTGGCGTTCAGTACGCATCGAGCTGTAGTGGCACGCGGTCTGTACCTCTTTTGCTCGTCTCACTTTGAATAGTTAAAATGTGTGCTGCAATTGAAAATCCCCCCACTTGTGAAGTGCGTTCAATAATCACTTTTTGTTGGCAAAAACCATAAACCAATTGAAATCTATCGCCAACTGTGTGAAGTTTATGGAAATGGAATAATGAGTGAAAGCAGAGTAAGGCAGTGGTGTATTGACTTTAAAAATGGCCACACCTATGTTCATGACGATAGTCATAGCGGTCGGCCTAGCCTTGTGACTGAAGATTTGATGTTGAAAATCAATGACAAAGTTCGTGAAAACCGCTGTTTCACAATGACTGAACTCTCGGAACATTTCCCACAAATTTCACGAAGTTTACTTCATGAAATTGTTGTGTAGGGAAGCTGGGATACCACAAATTTTGTGCCAGGTGGGTTCCAAAAATCCTTACGGAAGATCACAAAAAACAAAGATTTGCTGCATCGTTAACTTTCCTTGATGAATACGACAGACATGGTAACAAACTTCTCGATCGTATCGTTACTGGTGATGAAACATGGGTGAAGCATGTCAATTGTGAAACAAAAATGTAGTCTATGGAATGGGGGCACACCCATTCACCAAAAAAACCAAGAAAATGTCTCCCAACTCTGTCAGCAAGAATGATTATGGCAACTGTTTTTTGGGATGCCAAGGGTGTGATTCTGGTTGATTTCCTTGAACGAGGATCAACAATCAACGCAGAGAGGTATTGTGAAACATTGCAGAAGCTAAAGCGAGCGATACAAAACAAGCGTAGGGGAAAATTGAGCTCAAAGATTTTGTTTTTCCACAACAATGCACGTCCCCATACAGCCAATCGTACACGACAAGTCTTGGATGATTTTGATTGGGAAGTGTTTGATCATCTGCCTTATAGCCCAGATCTGGCACCAAGCGACTACCACCTCTTTCCAGCGACGAAGACTCACACAGCGATGGCTCACAACACAGCGCTTCGATAGTGACGCTGAACTTCACACTGCCGTTAATCAGTGGTTAAGATCTCAGGCGGCAGATTTCTACAAAGCTGGAATCGAAAAACTTGTGTCACGTTATGATAAATGTCTCAATTTGAACGGAGATTACGTTGAAAAATAGCCTAAAGGTGTAGCTTTTAAATGTATATAATAAAATGTTCCTATTTCAGTTGGTTAATTTTTTATTTCAAAACGTCTGTTATTTTCTGGATAGCCTATCTGTTATTAACAGATTCAAACGTCTGGATATCATTATTTCAACTATGTCGGTTGAAATGAGCTAAACAGTGGTTGATATTGTTTTTTAATACGTTATAATATGATTGGTATTTAAGTTTGTTTTATTGTTGAAATCATTTTTGACAAAAACAAATATTTTTTACTTCGATTTTAAACATAATTAACATTGCACCATCAAATAATTAAAAATCATACAAATAATAATTTACTTACAAACATGTAGATTTTAATTAAATAAATTTGATTACATTGTCTGAAAACTTTATTCCAAAAGCTTCAATTTTTATTAGGGGTGTGCAATGCAGGAAATTGTTTCGATTCATTGCAGCAATGCGATTCTAAGAATTTCGATTCGATGCTCACATAAAGAATTATTGGTTTTTATTAAGTTAAAGAAGGAGCAGAGTAACAATAATACGTTTTGTTAAAGGTACCGTTTATTGTTAGTACAAAGAAAGATAATTTAAAACATACATTAACAAATCATATAAATGTTAGCTAGTTAATATTATATATATGAAACAAAAATAAAAAAAAATGTATATACACGTAAGAAGGTCAATTTAAAATAATATACGGAAGATAAAGGGATTCACAAAATGCAGTAGGCCTAAAGCAAAATAAATTAATATTATTTTAAGATAGAATTTCAGGGCTTAATAAATTTGTTTAACACTAAGCATGCTTATGTAATTTAGTCAAAAGAGGGACAAATATAGCAGTATTAATTAAAGTTGATGGCTCTGCATTAAATTCATTAAATTTAAATGCCAATAGTTCTTACATTCTTACATATAAGACGCCGACACAACGTTGTGCGTATTTTAAGGCGAATATGAATGGTTTTATGAGTGTAGGATGAGTGTGGATGAGTGTAGTCTGGTTACTAACTGAGTTCAACTGTTACTCAGAAAGGGCAATTTATTAATAGCCCAACAGCCAGGGCAACTAAGGGACCTACAGCTTTACGTGGAATCCGAACCACGTAGTGCTGGTCTGATTTTCAGCTAATTGATAAGCCTGATACTCAGTTATCTCCCCCACACAACATCCGCACAATGATTACCACCCAACATGGACACCCCAGACTTCTCTAGTAGTGTCCACGCCGATAGCAACCACCAAGCGGACGCCATGTCAGGATTAAGAGGACTGAGCATACAACCTATCGCCTACAATCTCCCAAACACTTTGTCCCCATGTAGCTGGGTTACAGCACTGCGCCACCAGTGCCGACATATTTGAATGAAAGCAATGAAATATGTTTAGTTAAAAAAACTAGTTGTTCTTTACAGTTGCTGTGGGAGAGTAACTGGAAAAATCTATACAAATTTAATTTGTTACAGTTTAAATAATATATTTCATAGGCAAAAAGAAGAACTTATAAAATAATGGAAAACAACATAATTATTGTTATTCACTATCATTGTTGAAAAATGCTGACAGCCATATATAACAAAAAATGAGCTGACTGAAATAAAAATTAATGTAAAGTTACCTAAGCATAGATAAATAAAATGAACTACATCACAGAATTTTTTTAAAGAAGCCTCATTAACGATATAAGTTTAAAAATCCATTGTTGTTTAGACAGTATATTAAAATTAATAAAACAGTCTCAATATATGCAATAAAATTTAATTTACTGAGACATTGAGTCTCAGTAAATTAAAATATTTACTAGTAGTACTATTAGTATACTATATTAATTAAAAATATTATCCAATAAAAGGTTGGAAATAGACGTTAATTAAGTTGTTTTTAACAATGAACGTTTAATTATAATTTTTTAATGTAAATCTTAGAGCACAGTGCCAATGGACAAACTGACTTGAAATCGATGAACATGAATCATTAAAAACGCAACACTAAAAATGCAATACGTTTGAATTTATAAAAGAAAACAAGATAAGACTTCATTTTAGTTGTGAATGTTTTGTAAAAAATATGGACTGTAGAAGCCAGGTACCCTATCAGACAGAAAGTGATAACAAAAATCACGATAATGAATGGACTGGTGTTATCAGCAATATTCATTCCGACTGTTATCAGCAATATTTGAAAACACAATATATGACCTAACTTCTTACACTATTCCAATTAACGACCCAACGATATTATTTGTTATTAAATACGGATCCCAAAATAACTGCCGACTGACTGAAATATTTGAACTGTGTATGAGAATGTTCTACTGATTCGTGGTACGCTACACGCATGTAAATTAAGATACCTATACGCATTGCTTGATGGGCTTATATCACGTTCATATCAATACCAGTTATCTCCCAGTCGAACTCTATTCGTTATCATGATATAATCAGGTTTGTGTCTGGTTGCACTCATTCTTGTCGACTTGGTACGATAACAAACTCGAGTAATAATCATTTTACAACTACTTTAACCCTTTCCACTCCAATTACTGGGAACCCAGTTTCCCTATCAGCTCCATTTACTTTTAAGCAAAGATTGCCTACTACATTTGTTCAGTGGGAAAAACATATATCTGATAGTTCCAAAAAGCTGATGTATTTTTTCTTTGTTTCTTCTATGACTAAAGTATAGATTAATATAAAATAAAACATATATTTTTATTTTCAAAATTTTTTAATTATATATATTCATTGGAACAAAATTGAATTTCTAACAAAAAAACGGATTCAAGAAGAATTTTTGAAAAATTTTAAATAGGAAGAATAGTATTTGATGTTTGTTTTTTGTTGTTTGTATCCTTACAAACAAAAAAAATTCATTTTCAAATATTTTGGACAAAATTATACATAAAAAAAATATATAATTCTAAAACCGAATTTTTTTGAAAAACAACATTTTTACCAAAAAAATTATTTTCACTGCAACTAGTAAACAATTGCTCCGTAAATTTTATTTTATTGCTTAGCAACAGTCAAAATGTACATAATTTAGACCAAATTTGTAAGTAAAGCTTTTTCCAATAATTCAAAACATGTTATCAGCTAAAAATATAAACAGACAAAATCTAATAGCCTACTTGCAACGCTCTTTTATTCGACAGGAATCATCGTCGTAAAATAAAAATATTATGAATAAACAGTAAAACAACAACGATAACCTAGCAACAACAATGCGTTTTATAAGCTCATTACGAACGATAACATATGACGGTACAAAGTGAGTGCAGATAGCTGTTGCAGTCAGCCAGCTGTTTACGGAGCAGCCACAGACGACAAACATTACATTTCATGAGGTTTGTTTACCGATACTAAACTCAAACGGTTCCGAAAAAATTCTACAGGTAGCAGCACATATCAAACAACAACCCTAGCGGTCAATAATGTAACTACGTCAGTCTAAATACAATCATAGAACGTTATTATAGAGACGTCGGGCCCGGCCCGACATTGGAGTTAGTGCGGTAAGTTGCGTGGCGGGGCTGCCCCGCCACTTGAGTGGAAAGGGTTAAAGTAGTTGTAAGTGTAAAGTGATGATGTTAACATCAAAGTAGTAGTTCTAAAGACGCACCAATAAAAATTATAGATTAAATAGACTTTTTTTCTTAATAATTCATTATTTTGGCACATCAAAATAATTCTGAGACATAGTTATTGCTTTTGCATTGTGCAACTTTCAATGCATAGACATTTTGACTAGTCCTGAATCGAATCACCGATTCGATGCATCGAATTGCATCGATTTTTTGATGCATCGCACAACCCTAATTTTTATCTCTCCAGTAACACCCCTAATTAATATTGATATATAATATGCACTTCAGTTATATGGTAATTAATTGACAAATTGTTAAGTTGATAGATTCAGCCATTTAAGTGTTGAAATGCCAGCTCAAAGGTCAGTGACTTTCAGAGTAACAATGGCGACAGATGTTCATAAATCCAAGCTGTATGGATCAACAGATGTGCTATTTGTTAGTAAGGAAGGGAAAAATAATAAGGGCCCCAGAGTGGTCTATCAAGCTTAAAACGTTCACTGCTGAAAGATTTACACTGCTTATGGTGTGTGCTGCTTATGGCGTTATGTTAAGTTATTAGTTACTAATTAGGTTAATAAAATTAAAAATATTAAACTAAAATATAATAAAACAGGATTTAGTAGAGCAAAATCACTAGAACAGTGATGCAAAGTCACCAAGTGGTTGACACAGTGAAATAGCCGACGGAACATGCCAACATAGGAGGTCAGATGTACTGCCTCTTAGCCAATGCCGTTACCTTGCAGAAAGTGTATAAATTAATTCAAAATAGTCTAAAAACAGAAACAACATCAATTGAACTTAAATTCTGATAGAAAACAAAATAAAACCAAGTAACCACATAAAACGTAATATTATGGCAATTCCACAATTAATTTTTAAACTTTTAAAATAATTGAGTGTAAGTTGTTCTGTGCTCCAACCACTATTTATAGCTCAAAAGAGAATTTTAAAAATAGCATTTAACAAAAGGTTTCGCTTTCCTAGTGAGGCAATCTTTCAAGAAATTTCAGTTTTAACAATATGTTAACTCTTCATTAAAACTCTTATAACATACATATTTTTAAATTTTAATAATTTATTTTCTGGTATTTCCCATTCTTATAACACAAGATATGCTCAGCAGATTTGTGTTAGTTCCTTAAAATTGAGATTGCACTATTCAACTAATAATCCTTACTATACATCAAATATCTTATACAGTAATATTAGCAATTATCATGAAGATTTTAAATTTAAAGATTCTCCTTTTCATTGTCAATTTTAAAGAAAAGAGTTAGAGAATGGCTTATTAAGTTAAGCATTGAAGAGGCAGAACACCTTATCTCTTTTGATTATCGGCGGACCTGACCTTAGGACAATACTGATTACTTTGTACAGAACTTCCTTCACTCCAGCTTCATTTGTTGTCTTGTTGCGGCTGTTCTGATAGTCTTATTCAGTCACCTCAATTACACCACAACTAAGTTTAAGCCATATGTATTAAAATTATGTTTAGCTTTTGTCTCCTTGATTGTCTGACGTGTCAAACTCATGGTTTTTATTATTTATTTTTTGAATTTCAAACCTGTTTTCCATTAATAATTAGTATAATTGATTTTTTTAATTATTAAAATAATTACTAGCAAGTTTTTTCAAAAATTTTTTAAACATTTTGTGTTAATTATTTATGACTGATGCACAACTGAGCTTACGCAATGGCTTTAATGCCCATGTAGGCTTATTTCCTTGCACAATATTTCTTTTTAAGTGTTTTATTTATTTTCTTATATGTATTATATTTATATTATTTTCATGTATCAAATTGGAAATAAAAAAATATTCATTAATAAAAAAAAATATTCATTCATTCCTTCACTCTGTCGTAGTTCTATTACAGAAAGGAAGGGGTTAAAGGACTCTTGCTAGCCCAGTGGTTAACACTTCTACTTCATAGGCAGAGGATCACAAGTTCAAATCCCAAAAAGTCCACTTGAAATTTGCTTTAGGGGTTCAGAAAGTTGTCCCTTAACAACTTTAGTACTCAAAAGTAAAAATGCCTCTCCTGTAAAAAAATACCAAGAAATAAAAAGTTTGTTGTTGTTAAAAAAATATATAACCTTAAATTCAGAATAAGCCAAATAAGATAAACTAACCTGGAAGGGCATTGACCAACAGAATCTCTGTAAGGTGCCAGATGAATTCTATATTGTAAAATACGTCTACGTATTTCTCATAGAATTCTTTTAGAGGTTTTTTCGATTCTGCTTGAAGATCTTCAATGCAAGCCCTAATTATCGATCTAAAACAAAATAGTATGTTAGACATTTTTTTTTAATTGCCCTGATACTTCAATAAGCTGAAACTATCCCAATAAAGAAAAATCGGTTTACTAATTTCTCCATGTTGATGTATACATTTTATTACACAACCATAAAACATCATCTATATTAATAATCAGATAACTGAAAGTATCAGCTCTGATAAAAAGATTATATTCTAAAAAATTATTTCATTTTTACTTAGAAAGACATTGTATATGACAAAACATTTAATTACAAGATGATGTCATTATTAGGTTTTCATTACTGTTTCTGAATTTGTAAAATACTGTATAATTAACTGTAATAAATGAAAATAGACCTCTTCTTTGACACAACATCTTTAATGTAATGTAGCCCAAATTTCAATCACAAAATGTAAACAAAACAACTGGAAATCAAATTAATTATTAAAAACATGTGATGTATGTAACATGTGTTATAAATTAATATTATTTTAATAGGCTATAGCAACTACAGAATGACTGTATGTAACATACCGCTGACCTTGAAAGCATTCCTTTCAATAAAGTATAATTTGACAATGGAATGTAAAAATTCTAATGCATGCAAAATTTAAAAAATATGACAAAATAAACATCTGCAATGTAAGTTAAAAAAAACAAAATAAAATTAACCTAATACTAAACATAAATGAATGTGATATTTTGTATGACAATGTAAAAATGAATTATTACTTAAAGCTAACGACAATGTATAACATGACCCAACATTGAAAAAAATATAGATATAATATAATGTGACAGTTAGAAATTCATAACCCAAAAATGAACAAGCAGAAACAAAAACCCTACAAATAACAAAATAAAAACAACTACCAAATAAGAATACAAAATAAAAATAACTACAATAGTCTGTGTTCGTTTAGTCAATCTGCAACACACAGAGGAGGTTGACTGCCTTTTTAGTAGTCCAGAAGTTGTTTTAACTGTAGCCACTCTAATACGTCCACTCTAATACGTCCATCGGATCCGGGATGAACCTTCTTCACCACAGCAGTGATCCATCTCATGGATGGCAAGTTGTCTTCCTTAATGATGACGACCTGTCCGGGGGGATGGATATTGACAGCAGTTGATGACCACTTCTTACACTGCTGCAGTTGTGACAAATATTCTGTCGACCAACGCTTCCAGAAATGTTGCATTAGTTGCTGCTTCCTCAGCCAACGGGACAATCGGTTGACAGGGATCGATGTAATATCTGGCTCTGGCAAAGACATTAGAGCGTCCCCTATGATGAAGTGACCTGGTGTTAAGGCAGTAGGTTCATTTGGGTCTGTGGATAATGGAGTCAAGGGTTGTGAATTCAAACATGCCTTGATCATAGTTCATTTAGTATACATACATTCAAAAGATAAGTTGGCTGTGGCTACTATTCTTTTAAGATGATATTTTATTGATTTTACTCCCGCCTCCCATAGACCACCAAAATGTGGAGATTTTGGGAGTATAAAGTGCCAGTTGATATTTTGATGAGATGTTGAATCCACAATTTTCTGTTGGTGAATTTCATTCCATAGAAATTTTTACAATTCCTTCAATTCGTTGTTTGCACCTACAAAGTTTAATCAATTATCTGAGTAAATATTCAGACACAGTCCTCGTCTGGAGGTGAAACATCTAAAGCCTGCTAAGAAGGCTTCTGTGGTTGGATCAGAGACAGCGATAAAACTTTTGACGAGTTTGTCTTTCCTGTTTTCTCCAGATTTAATAAATATAGACTGGCCCACAGTAGTCTACTCCAGTATTTGTAAATTGTCGAGATGGAGTGGTCCTTGTAGCTGGCAGTTTTCCCATTCAGGCTGTGTCCACTTGGGCTTAGTTTTAAAACAGGGTACACACTGATGAACTATCCGTTTTACAAGATTTCTTCCTCCCAAAGGCCAAACGTTTTTTCTAATAGCACTTAGCAGTGTTTGAGGTCCAACATGTAAATAGCGAATGTGCTCATTTCTTGCTATCAAGTCTGTTAAATGTGAACTCTTTGGAAGAACAACAGGATGTTTATGGTTATACTTCAATGCAGAATGACCAAGGAGACCTCCAATACTAAGTATTCCATCAGAATCAATAAAAGGTTGTAGCGTGAATAATTTTCTTCTTTTTTTTTTTTTTTTACTTCTTGAGAAATTGACAAACTTAGTTTCTCTTCAGCGAAGACATATTCTTGTTCAATTTGAATCAACTTTTTTAATGAGGCCGAGAGCTCTTGTGGATTTAAGGCATATGCAATTTTAGAAGTTGTGTTTTTACAATTATAAGCAAATCTGACTCAGTATGTCATTACTCTCTGCAGGCGTTGAAGGCTAGAAAATTGTTGTATAGTAGAAAACATGTGGTTTTTCTCTCCCTTTACTATAATTGAGGCAGTTGTATTTTCTTTCTTTTCTTCTAGAAGATTGTTATCTAAAATAGTTTTAATTGGTGTAGCTAGCCCATAGTGTTTTGTCCACATTGAGCCAAGCAGGTCTATTCCACCATAGTTGAGAGATCAGAAGGTCTTAGGTTTTCACTCCTCTTGAAACTAAATCTGCAGGATTGTCTTCACTTCTTAAATGTATCCAATCTTGTGGCCTTGTACTGTCTTGAATTTTTAAATTGTTCTTTTCCATGTGACCCAACTGTTCATACCCCCTCATGAAATCAATGTACTGTCGTTGAATATCTACATTCTTCTTTAGTCTTTTTTCTACTTGAAATAATCTTTTTTCAGCCACTTGTTTTGATGAACCCACTTGTTGTAATAGGCTTTTGCAACTACGGAATGATTGTATGTAACAATTACTGACTTTACCAACTGCCATCTATTGACAGACATGTCAAACTACAGTGCTCAGATAATAATATTTTATCGACTGTTATAATAAAAAATAAGTTGTTATTAAACTCTTAATTCTTCCCACTATATTATTATGGATTATAATTAATTAATTTAAATAATAGGTAAACATTACAAACATTTTAAGACTTCTTTGTATGTTTTTATCTTTTCGAATCATTCTCTAACCTTATAATATTTTAATACGATACAAATCAAAATAATAATAGGGGAAAATTAGCATACGATGTTAAAGTTTCCATAAAGCGTTATGTGAACTAAAATCAGACCAACACTACGTGGTTCAGATTCCACGTAAAACTGTAGGTCCCATAGTTTCCCTTGCTAATGGGCTATTAATATTAATGGGCATTTCTCAGCTACGTCGAACTCAGATAGTAACAATGACTACACTCATTTATCTACACTCATCACACTCATTTGAAATCCATATTAGCCCATATCTTGACAATCGGCATCTTAAGAATAAATAAAGATAAATTTGAGTTATTCTTTGTGTTGTTAGATGTGAAATACAATACAATTAATCCTGTCTGAACAAAGTTACTGTTGAAAAACAGTGTCTGAACGATTGGATACTGTAAGTTAAGAAACGGTCTGGGAGTGAAATGATAATTTTGCTATATCAAATAATATCCATATTTTCTGATTAAAAAAAGTCAAGATATATTTACATTGAAGAGCTTATTAATTAACGAGACTGTCCAGCTTCTTTTTTTTTCTCTGACATCAAAACTAGTGATAGGCATGTGTGTGAGTAAGTTCTTACTTTTGTGTGAGACAGATCAGTAAATAAGTCATGAGTTGTTAACTTAAAAGTGGTCAACTTGGCAAGTCCCGATAGTGGCGCCTAACAATGACAGAAACTAAGTAGTTGAATCAATAGTAGAGACAGTCTTGAGAGTTGAACAATCTGTTTCGTTATCCAGCCATTCAGCTAAATTGGCTCGTACATCTACATCAGTCATTTGACTCATTAACATCCTATGAGTCAAACATCCTATGAGTCTATTTCAATCTCCATCCATGCGAATCACTCATTTCCTTCTTTTTGATTCATTCAGGTCTCTGCATCACCGGCTTGCCCCTTCCTCTATTTGGTGCATTTTTTTTTTTTTTAATTACCTGGTCCACCATTTATGTATTGTTCTTTCTGCTCCGTGTTCAACATGCTGATATCACTTAATAGAAGTTTAAATTTTGTTATTGTTAAAATGTTATATTGAATATCAATTTAATATAATACAGAATTTAAAACAATAAAAATAAAGAGCTCATACTGTAACTGGTTCAATATGGGTGGTTTTGTAAGTTGGTGATTTAGTGTGAATTGTATTATGCATTAGACCACAATAATTATTTTTCCTAAAATAAATTTTCTAGACTACGCATGAAATTTAATTGTTTTTATTTTATACATAAATTACTGCATTTATTGTAATATACACATGGTACAGTATAAAATAAAAGTTTGTGTAAAATAATCAAACTTTTAAAATAGATTTGAAAAATTGGTCATATTGGTAATTTTTAATTAGCAATATTTTTCACATAACTAGCTAAAGGAGTAAAAAGGAGTCTCTTACTTTTTTTATTTTTCAGCAGATTATTTTTTTTAATTAAAAAAAGTATATAAACGAACACGATTTTTATGCTATTTTTATTTTACTAGTCCTATTAGTTTTCAAGCAGTTCATGTTCAAATTCGAACATTCATAATTTTGAATAGGTCTGAAGTAATTGTTTTTCGTTATTAGGGGAAACAGTTATAATAATAATCTAATAACCTCAGGCACTTATACCTTTTATGCTGTTGGTTCACAAATTGTATTTAATTCTATACAAAGGATTCGAGTTGGGAAAATGTATTAAGGGCGAACAACATTTTACAACTATTTATCTTCCTGTTTATCAGTAGTGAATGAATACTTTTGAGTACTTTTTGTATGGCATGCTTGACACAAAAAAATCATGGATTTCTGATGCTGATTGTATCAGACTTGAGTCAATACATAATATGGATACAGTCAACATGGCCTGAATTCTGTTTAGTTCAAATACCTATACAAAGCAGGGAGTATCTGTAATAAATGAGTTGTAAAGTTCTGCATTTTAACCTGTATAGTCAACTTCATTGATCTCAAGATAGCTCTGATCTTTAAACTTAACACTTTGAGTGCTGGTCCTAAATATGGAAGCCATTTGAAGAATGCTGGCCATTCTTGGTACTTTTAAAAATGCATAGATTTAACCCTTACCATGCCGTAAGCGCATATGTTGACTTTGCTCTAAACGCCGTAAGCGCATATACACGTAATAATTACAAAAATATTATTTTCGTAGTAATGTTTCTAATTTAATCCGGTAGTGCGTTTGGGTTATGGGCGGTGACTCATGAGAGACACATTGTGCGACTTGCGACATTTTGTTGGCCTGTCAATCACTACGAGACTGGTTTTTGTCAGGCAGTGTACATTTAATAATAAATAACTGTAATAGTTTTAAAAAGTATTCTATTAAGGTGAAGAAGTGGTTATTTAATTTAGATGGAATTGATCATTTATTTACAGTATTAGCCTAAGTAACAAGTTTATAAAATTAATATTAAGTAGCTAATTAATAATACGTAAGCCCAAATACTGTACACATTCTAGCCTATCAAGTAGTTGACAGGAAACGTCAACCTTGGACTGTGCACACTGCGGCGGACCGCTTGATAATCTTTTGATAAGTTTTGACTGTCTTTGTTTTGTTAACAAGAATGTTTAAGTTGAGGTAGCCACGATTACTGGAAACAGTGGCTAGTAATTCCTTTATAATTTATGTAAAATGTTTTTGTATATTTTTTGAGGAATAAATAAAGTTTATTATTATTATTATTTACGCTGCGCCACCCAATGCCACAAGCGCATATACACGCAGCCACTGTCAAGCCGAGCGGTTGTCATTGTCCGCCGTCTTACAGCTTTGAAACTGTGTATTTAGTTGTTTTATCATTACTTTAGTTTAATATATGTTAGTAATTTATTAGTTTTAAGTGTCAATATAAATAATTCGGCTGATTTTGATTTTGTGGAAGGTACTAAATACATCATAATCAAGTGCTATATGTATTTACTTATTTGTTATTATATGTGTTATGTGCAGGCCCCGCCTTTATCAGTTTATGTACAAGTAAATGTACTCAATTATAGATATTTTATTGATAGAAATAATATTTTGATTGATTCATACTGTAAAAGTGATCTATGCCTGAGGCTTACTTTCAAGTAAAAGTTTGCTTATTTACATATTCATATATAAGAAAAAAAGGTAAAGTAAGCTAATAAAAGTTTCAAAATGTTATCATATCTTTTATTTTCCTGTACAGAACAATAAAAAAAATGAGCAACTAAAAAATTTTATTTTGAATTTTTTATAAATTATATATTTTTTTTTAATTATATTATTTTTGAAATGAATTAGCGCTAAATGGAAAATAGGCATTGTATAAATGGCGCTCTAAGAGTTAAAACCATTAAACATAGAAAAGTTCTACTTACATGTCTGGATTCTATATTTCTTCTTCTTTTCATCATTATAAAATTACAAATCAATTTTTTTTCACATCAATATCAGTTTTTTAGTAATAGTGTTTTAGCAACAACAACAAAATCAAACCAAGGGCAATTGAGCATACAAAATAATTTTTAACATAATTTTATTGCCCTATTCATACAAAACTAAGTAAAAGAATTAAAAATAAGTACTAATAAAATACTTTTTTACATGCTCTATTTACACTTTGAAATAGTGTCCACTCACTAAACGGTGGTTTTGAAACATGCAGACAATAGCAGTGCAGTCTAGCGGCTACAACTCAATCGTCCTGGCTAACAACAGTACAGTATGCTCATTTTTTAATGCCATTGTCTTTAAGCTAGCAAGGAATTTTACATTATTTCATACAGCTTCTCATTCTACGTTTTGTTTGATTATTCTTCTTGGTTAATTTTTAACGCATAACTGAACTGTTTTTATTTAAAAAAAATTTTTTTTAACCCATTATCTAGACATGTATTACGATAAAATTAAAATATATATTAATATAAATTAGATTTTTCCTCCATATTTAAATAGACACATTTGTCGCTTAAAAGAATTACAACACTAAGCAAAACAACTCAGCATACGCACAGGCAATCTGCCCATGTAGGCTATTTTACATAGATAATTTGTTATTTTCATGTGTATATATATACATATATATTGTTTAATTACTTTTTGTAATTTATTTAAATGTTGGTTTTTATTACTGAATGGAGAATATAAAAAGAATTTCATTTCATTCTAGAGGTGAAACGGTTCACTAACATCACTAGAGACCATTTAGAGTACCAGACTCTGTATTAATACTCAATAGGCTATTAAACAAAATTAAAACATCGATCCCGTAATACTACAGGATCCGCATTCTTCGAAAGTTACGCTACTCCATAAAAATACGGGATCCGCAGTCATAGTGTTAAAAAAGTAAAAAGGAAGTATTATTTTACCACGTGTGGTTAGGGCTAAGAAAAAATGCTTAACCCTTTACTGACCACGAACTTTTGTTGTTGTTAACCTTCATTTTAATGTTTTTTTTTTTGGTTAATTATCATTAAAGAAGCTCAGAAAATAAATATAGACCCTACAAAAAAATTGTACAGATTTATATGTACAAAAAAGTAAATAGGACTTTTAAGTCCCGATGGTCTGTTGCCAGCTTTAGCCCTACGAATTGTTAATCCCTTTGGGATATTCCAAGGATCGTATGAAAATATATTTGTGGTGTAAACAAAATGTTTTTATTGAACATATTTTGTGCAAATTACACTAACTCGCGAAACTCTCTGAAACATTTTTTTTCGTTTGCACATAAATGGACCTTACATATTTTACAAGTAGAATAAGAGCGCGATTCCATTTTGTTCATCGAGCACACCTCACAACGTCCCCTCTTCTCACTAAAAACCACATAATGTATCCCTCTGTTGCCTAATCTTATGTCATTAGGCACTGACCACTGTCCCACTTTGCCCCCTTTTGGCTGAGGAATGTTTCCTTCCTTGGATTTTCTTTTTTGTGTTTGATTTTTCTGCTTTTTTGCCATTAGACCCTGTGCTACAGCTCGCCGGTACTCTAACACAGTTAGTTTAGGCTTCAAACAATTGTAAATTACAAATGAGTTTACGAACGCAAAGTCCATCATTCCCCAAAAAAGTCTGTGCCACCACTTTTTAGATCTACGGTTCACACAGTAGTACTGGCGTAATTAATCTGCTAGATCAACACCACCCATGTGCATGTTGTAGTCTCTAACCACTACAGGACATGATATGTCTAGTCTTTCTCCTTTATTGTTTTTTCGTTTCACAGAAGATTTTTCTGATCCATGATAATCTCCGCCTCGGTCTCTGTCTCCGCCTCGGTCTCCGCTTTGGTCTCCGTTTCGGTCTCGGTCTCGGTCTCCACCTCGGTCTCTGCTTCGGTCTCCGCCTCGGTCTCCGCTGCGTTACGTTTTTATGATGTTGTTAGGTACACTCGGGAAGGAGTCTTTAGGCTTACCTTGAGATCGTTCTTTGGATAGCCTGTCATTGTCATAGAAAACTCCAAGGGTTTCATCACCATCACTTTCCTCATCAGTAAATCCTCCATTGTCTTCCGGTATTTCTTCCAGAATAAACATAATTTCCTTGTCACTAATACGATCAGCAATTCTTACCTAAAATAATTCAGACTATATAGACACAACTCTACCAGAATGTATATGTATTGTTGTTGAATCATGTACCTACCTAGATTAGATCAGAATATACAAAGCACTAACATAACCTTTGCTCCCCAGGCCCAACGGGACTATAAAGTCCCATTTGTATAATACCATGGCATTTATTTTTTTATAGATAATCAACATGTCTTATACATTGAACATGTATATAATAATGTAATAAACAAGAAAATAACAATTTATATGCACTCACCTGATTCAAATTGCGTAGTTACTGACTCACCTGATTCAAATTGCGTAGTTACTGAGTGTAAATGTAACCATGACAACAGACATGCAACAGGCCAACCAAAGTTTCCCTCACTATTGGAGTAAGAAGCAGGCTTGCCAACATCACATGTTACTACTGCTAAAAATACCTTGAAATCTGTACTTCAAAGTCCCGTTGGTCCAGTCTTCAAATATTAATCCAATGCAAAGATATTAGTGATTTTATCAGGTGGGACTTATAAGTCCCAATGGTCAACAAAGGGTTAAAAGGCTCAAAATTGACTTCCGATCCACCACCTGTGACCAGGTAGGCAGGCTTCATGAAATGACAGGATCCCTCACTGGTCACTCATCCAAGAAACAAACATGCCTCATGTTGTTTGACGCTGTTATCTTGCGTTAATGTCAGAAACCTCCGGACAAGGCCATTTGCATTCTTTAATGCCAGTAGTTTTAACTATAGTTATACTATAAATTACTAAAAATATTATAGTAGAGTTCTTAGGTTATAATTTTATTATGATATAACAACTACATTTGGAATTCTGTTAGCTACTAGAGGCTACTTACAGAACAGTATCAAACATTGTAGGATTTAACAATTTGAAGTTAAATTTGTTAATATGTACCAATTTTTAATTCTTGTAAAAATTCTGATTTGTTTGAATTTATCAAATGTATTACCAACCTGTACTGACGACTGAATTTTAATGTTTCTGGTTGAGCATCAGGATTTGAAGTGATGTTTTGTCCCGCTACAAATGTACCATTTGACTCATTTACAAGCTTGCGCACAATAGGGTCAAACAATATGGTATCAGTTCTCAGCTGGTAGACTTTAGCATCACAAGGGGCATACTGACTCTCCTCATCAACTACAGACAAAACATCGGTAAATAACACTAATGCTGCTATCTTATTTATTTATTTACTGCATGATGAGAAGTACAAGAGGTAATCTTTCAGAGGCAACTCTTCCATGAGGTGTTAGACAATATTAACTCTAAATTAATAATTTGTAGCTCCATGAGCAAAGAAGTTATTTTAGCATATGTCTATATCTCAATGAGTAATTATTTATTGGTCAAGGCCTGCTAACTTTGTATTTTTTATTTATTCTTACTATATATGCTTGATTTTGATACCACTACTTTAAGCAGCTTAATTACAATCATTTTATTGAAAAAACAAAATTATTTTAATAATATGTACTCTAGTTAATAACAAATTTGGTTGAAGGTTGTACTGAATCATCTGGTGCAGAATCTGGGTATGGATATTTTCAAATATTTGTAATTATACAAGTATTAAGAATAAGTAATTTCTGAAAATTATTGGAAAAGTGAGAAATTTATCAACTTTTCGTAAGTATCAAACAGGAATCATATAACACAGACTTACATGTATATCACGAATATGCTGTGGTCCTCTGGACAGATATGGTGTTACTAGAAGAACCATGATTAACAATATCAGTGCTAAGACCGTATTTTCGTTTTCACTACGAGTGGCTGCAATTATAAATTAAAAACTTAACCCAATGGCTGAAATTTTTTTTTCAAAAACTGTGTGGTGTCAATTTATGACTGTCAGAAGTAGTCTGTATATGTGGAAGGCTCAAAAAATTAATTATTATGTATGGCTGTCTAGTCGGCCATCAGCCGATGGTGAACAACTTTGCCAAAAAATTAATGTCCAAGATTTTTTACACAACTTTATTTTGTAATGAACTAGTTAGTAATATAATGAATTGAATAAAACAAATGAAAAAGTTGAAAACTATACAATTATCAGGTGCATTTATAACATTTTTTCACAATTAATCTAATCTGAGATTAATTTTTCAAAACATGCTACAGAACACAATTCATGTTGGTCAGGGTGTTTGTAGTACATAAATACAGTATTTTAAAATTTTCCTTCTTTGCAGTACATTCTACATATTTTTTTCTTAATGTTATTCTTAATTTCTCGAAAAACAAATTAAAAACAGTAATAAAAACTCTAAAACTAACCGTAACCAGAAAATGAAAACCACGTTCTACACCTAGGATACCACAGAATTGCGAGACCTACTTCCAAGTGAACCCGGCAAAGGCTGGGCGAAGACTGATTTAATAATACGAGTCCTTACTAGAGTCTTAGTATGGCCGACTGGAGGGCCATCAGCCACCACCGGTGACAACCGCGTGGCCGACTTTACGGCCACGTAACACTAATTATGTTAAATATTGCCCAATACATAATAATGCTTTATATTATCAACAATGTTAATTGAAGCATTCTATCTTCACACCACTAGCACTTGTCGTGCGCTAATACCAACCATGCGTGAGTAGGGGAGTAATCACTATCCATACATTGCAATACAGTTGCAATTTCTATTTTGTATTTCCTTGTAAATTGTTATTTATATTTGAAAATATCTTATTATGTATGATGAGGTTAAGTGGTAGAGAGGGCTTTGCAGCCCTAACTTCGCCTCTTGAATATAAATAAAGACGTTTTTCATTTCATTTCATACATTCTTCCTTGAACCTAAAGTCACTTTCATGTCTGTTTAATCCACATTAATATCATCACTTCTGTCCAAAAATGCCATAGTATTATGTATATTTAAAGAAGAATTAATATTTACAGTTTTATATACATGAACAATCACTTATACTTACACAATAAAACAATATTATATATAAATATATTTCAAAGAAGACAAAATATTTACAGCTGTACTAATTAATATTTACTTTTACACTTACCAAATAACAGCACAAATAAATAATGTTTCCGTACCTAAGGCAGCTCCAAAACTAGCCTTTAACCTAAATACAGACTAAAAGCACAGCAAACTTATTACACACTAGAATATGTAAATTAGTATTGAGGTTAGAGACTATCACCTGGTCTTTTACAGGATCAATATAAGATTACTCTAATAATGAAAAAAGTTGCACTATGTTATAAAATATCAGAAATAATTTTCATTCATTGTATTAATTAATCCAGAGTCCAGCTCCGGCAGCCGAGCCGATAACAGCTACCGCTTATCGCTCTGTAGAGTGCAAGATCGGCCGCCACGTGCTCCAGTTTTGCGTGTCGTATTTTGTACGAAGTGGAAAATTGTGTTAGCATTGTATTAGTTCTGTGCTAAAATGTCATCCTGTGCCGTCTGCAAAAATTTGTGCAATGACGCGAACGATATTAAATGTTCAGGGGGTTGTGAGGGAGTTTTTCACCCGAAGTGTATATGGGGAGATCAAGCTGGGAAGATGATGCTTCGTTCGTCTAAAGACTGGAAATGCCGTGAGTGTAAAAATCCTTCAGTTCAGGGTAGTGGAAACTCGTCCTCGTCGTCTTCAAACGCTGTAACGAAAGATTTTATAGTGAAAGTTATGGAAAGTTTCAAAAACAACGTTTTCAGTGAACTAAAAGCTTTTAGGAATGAGATGGCAGATATTTCAAAGTCAGTTCAGTTTGTATCTGACAAACTGGATGAAGCTAATGTGATGATGGACGATATAATGAAGAAATTCGCAGGCTTTAAGAAAGAAAATGAGAAATTAAAGTTGGAGAATGACAGTTTGAAGAAGGAAGTAGGCGAGTTGAAGGACAGGATGCGGAACATCGAACAATATTCGAGGAAAAACAACGTAGAAGTAAGTGGTCTACCAGTAACTCCGGGAGAGAATATGACAGATATCGTGAAGGACGTGGGAGCAGCTCTGGGGGTGGAAGTAAAGGACAGTGACATCGCAGCCGCGCACAGAGTGCCCTCTTTTAAGAAAAACCAGCAGCCATCCCTCATCATACAGTTCCAAAACAGAACATTAAAGGATGACTGGATCACTAAATACAAAGAGAAGAATCCTCTGACAGCGCAGCAAGTGAGCGACAAACTCCATCCAAACTCCAGGATCTACATTAATGACCATTTGTCGCCAGAAAACAAACAGTTTCTCAGGTGCCTAAAGGACAAATCGCGACATCGGGTATACCTTCGCCTGGTGCAGAGATGGGAAGTTTTTCGCCCGAAGAGCTCAAGGGGAAGCTGTAAAACGGATCAACACCTACAGTGACATAGTGAACCTCAAATGACTCACAGTACGGTAAATGATCTTGTTTTGTTGTTGTGTTATACTTTTGTACGATGTCCTTTTAGTTTATATAACATTTTATTTGACAGCAATATTTTATTTTATTTTATTTTTAATATTCCGGCTGTACCATAACTAAATTTCTATGTATAAAAGTATAAAAATTTCAAAAACCAAATTTTATAGACCTATAAATAATAAAATTTTAAAAATAGTAATTTTATAACCGAGTATTTTGTTTAGCAGTAGTATACATATATATTTTGAGCTAGATAAATATGTCAAATCTAAACGAAATCAATGATGTAAATATATTTTTCAATACAGATTCAAATAGTTTAAATTTAATCTATGCCAATATCAGGAGCTTGCGAAGTAATTTTAACACGTTCTTGTTAGAATTAAATCAAATTGAAAAAAATATTAGTTTTATTGTTTTTAGTGGAGTTTGGATCAACAGTGAAGAGATTAACTTTTACACTATTCCGAGTTATAAAGTTTTTTATAAGTGTAATGACACCTACAGAGCTGGAGGTGTCATGTGTTACGTAGCGGAACATATAAATGCAGTTGAACTAAATATTAATTTTACTACAGCTGACTCATTGCTCGTAAAAATAAATTATGAAAATTCATTCTTAAATCTTTTTTGTTTATATAGATTGCACAGCTTTTCGGAATATGATTTTGTAAATGAATTGAGTGGCAAGCTGAATCAGTTGCAAAATAATACAGTTATCATCGGAGATATAAATTTAGATACATTAAGTGAAAAGCAAATCTCTCAAAATTATTTAAGTCTTTTACATAGCCATGGTTTTGCACAATTTATAAATAAGCCAACCCGAATTACAGTTAATTCGAAAACGTGTATAGATCATATTTTCATCCGACACAAGTTTTTATATCAATTTAAAAGTGAAGTATTTGACATTAATTTAACGGATCACTGCATTTTAGGTCTAAAAATGGAACTTTCGACACGCAGGAAAACTAATTTCTTAAATAGGTCAAATAAGACTTGTGTGAGTACCAAAGTTGATTTTGCAGCATTAAAAATTAAATTGCAAGCTATTGATTGGAGTAATTGTTTTAAAGTGGACAATGTAAATACATGTTTTAATATGTTTCATAAAACGCTAATTGAATCTGTAAATAGTTGTAAGTCTACTGTAAATATTAGTAATAGGTTGAGTAAAGCTGAATCTTGTAGTCCATGGATAACGTCTAGATTGATTAGAAAATTGGATAAAAAGAAACAGCTTTATAAAATAAGCAAAAAAAGGCCTTATGATCAGAACTTTTTAATTATTTTAAGACATTTTCTACAAATTTATCGAAAGAAATAGATTTTACAAAGAATCAGTATTATTCTAAATTGATTGACAACTGTAAGGGGGATATCACAATGCAGTGGAATGTAATAAACAAGTTAAGTGGTGGTAATGTGAAAAAGGGTGTTGACAAAATAGAGTTAGATAACAGTGAAACTATCTCTGACCATGAAACAGTAGCGAAAATGATTAACGATTACCTTATCTCAACTCAAACAGGTCCTTCTGATAACAACACAACATTGACCGAGGCGCCACTTCCGCAAAGTTTGAACTCCATATTTATTACTCCAACGACAGAAAACGAAGTACTTTCTACTATTAACGGATTAAAAAATAAAAAATATTTTCTTTCTTTTTTGATAATTTTAATACTATTCTAATTAAGAACATAGCGTCAGAGATTTCTTCAATTTTAACTCATGTAATCAACTTAAGTTTTCTAAACGGTGTTTTCCCTGAACAACTAAAACTAAGCGTAGTGGTTCCTATTTTTAAGAAAGGAACGTCAGTGAAACTTGATAATCTGAGACCAATTAGCCTTTTGTCTATTTTTTCTAAAATATTTGAAAAAATCATGAAAATACGATTAGTTAAATTCTTAAATTCGGCAAACTTTTTTAGTGAACATCAATATGGTTTTAGAGCAGGAAGATCTACTGAAGATGCGCTGCTTAATTTTTCAAATACAATTTATAACAATTTTAATAATGTTAAAAAGATGACAGGTTTATTTATTGATTTTAAGAAGGCTTTTGATCTAGTTAACCATGAAATACTTTTAAATAAATTAAATTCAATTGGAGTCAGAGGAACAGCCCTAAGCTGGTTTCAAAGTTTCCTTACCAATCGCAGGCAACAGGTGAAAATCTATAACACCTTAAGCTCACCTCTTATCATTAAAGCAGGAGTCCCACAGGAATCTGTCCTGTCTGCAACTCTATTCTTAATTTTCTTAAACGATCTGCTAAAAAAACCATTTTTTTCCCAACCAAGTGCTTTTGCTGATGACATTGCTTTTTTCTATGCTGAGAACTCCTATCAAAATGTGTGGAGTTGTATGGTGAAGGATATACAAACCTTAAGAAATTGGTGTTTTGAAAATAAAATGATAGTAAACGTAAATAAAACAAAATTTATGATTTTTGATTTTCACGATTTTAACTTTAACGAACCTCTAAAATACCATGAAACTTTATGTTCAGGTGATAATTGTAATTGCGTAAGTATAGAAAAAGTAGACAATTTCAAATACCTTGGTATTTATTTGGACGAAAAAGCTTTCATGGAAAAAACATATTAATTTTTTACATGGCAAATTAAAATCAGGCATTAGGAAATTTTATTTTCTGAAAAACTTTTGTGATGAAAAATTAATGAGATCCTTATATTATGCACTAATTCAATCTAGACTGCAGTATGCAATCCCAGTGCTGGGGCGGAATGTTCAAATATCACATAGATAAATTACGTACTTTGCAAAATCACTTTATCAGAATCATATTAAATAAAGCTAAAAGGGAAAGTTCATTTCCTCTTTTTTGCCATCTTAAAATCCTGCCAGTTCAACACCTTTTCGTGTTTAAAGTACTTAGATTGTTTTACATCAGAAGTGGAAACCAAGGAGTTTTTAAATTAGTTTATAGTACTAGAAGGTAACGTCCAAAAAATCTTTCAAACACCCAAAGTCAATAGGTCATCTTTTAGACACTCCTTCATGTATCTGGGCCCTAAGTATTTTAACCAGTTACCTTTAGAAATCAAATTGTGCACATCTTTTAAACATTTTAGTTTTTTGTTAAAGAACTGGTTACATTCCAATGAAAGTTTACAATTTCTGAATAATGTTTTAATGTAAAATAGTCTTTACTACTATAATTGTCTGTTTATAAATAAATATATATATATATATATATATTTATTAACGCTAAAATTTCTTGTTAAAATTATTAAAATGAGGTCTCTCAAGAGAGTATATCTTTCTTTTTTGTCTTTGTTTAATTTTGTTTTATTTATTTGTATATAGTTTTGTATAAATAACTAATAGTATTAAGCAGACGACACAGAGGAGGAAGCATTTACAGTGATTGGACTGGACTCTTGTTTAAACTTTAATCTTTATTTCAGTTGCTCTGTCACACTACTGGAAAAAGTGGCAGAGTAAATTCCGAGCTGTTTTGTAACTTCAGTTTGTAATCTGTTTTTAGATGTGGAATAAATCATTATTTTCATTATTTTCATTAATCTACAACGACAAATGCTGTGCTCACTCAAGTGGGATAGAAGAGTAAATGCTGTGAGCACTCATTTAACTAGGTTTTTACGCACATGCGAACAGGTTAACACTACATTTCAATAAAAATCAGTTGCCCCTTTGTTAAACATTTTACACATCATATAAACATGACTTTTAAACTCTTACATCTAAATCACTGCAAGTTCTCATTGAACTGCCATTTCACCTGGGGAATTGTTGTTCAGTAGTTTCATTGAACCGCTATTTCACAAATGGGATTATTTTCACTCATGGTCTTGTTCATTAGGGTTGTTAAGGTAAAATGTCAATTAGTATTAGTTTATGAGACTCAAACATATCATAGAATGATTTTAAGATAATAATTTGAGATAACTGAGCCAATAAGATAATTTGACCTGGCAGCAGAGAAATATAAGTCTCCTTACAACATTTTCCTTGTTGTTATGAATTTTAATTAGTTAAATAAATTACATTTAACAGAAGTATTAAAAAACACACTAGTCAACAGAAAAATTGTCAACGTTCCTAATAAATGACAGTAGTTATTTCCATTCGGTTTTAGGATTTTAAGCATACTTAGGAAAGTTAATGATTTTTTTTAACTGGATAAAGTTAAAGTTAATCCTGTAAAAGAATAACTAATCGAAGTTAAAAGTTAGGGTAAACTGAAAGTAACTGATTAAAGTTACAGTTTTATAAAAATAAACTGAAATTGTAAGTTGAGCATTTTTTTTTTTTTTTTGCACAGTAAAATATAATATAAAATATTATATTTATATATAATATAAAATATATATAAATAACAAATGCTTAACCACTATATTTTATTATTTATATTATCTTAGATAAAAAGACTTATCATATAATACATTATACAATTCAAAAGGGTACTCATAGAGTGTAGGCTTACCATTCGAATTTTGTCTAGACTACAGCAATGTTCATGATAACTGTTTTTATATAAATGTCTGTAATCTTAAAACTTATATTTTAATTTGAATCCTAAAATCGTTGAAAAAAACTTAGCCTACTTAAGTCATTGTAATTAAAATTGTACATTTTGAACCCTTTACAATAAATAATCAATAACTATTTTATAGGAAAGTCTCGATAACATTCCTATTACTTAGTGCACAATAGTGCAGAATAAAAAAACGCCAAATTATATTGTGAAATGTTGACTCCAGGTGGTTTTTATCAGTCTAGAGGTGATAAGGTAGGGTCACTGACAAGATAGCTGATAAGGTATTAGCAAACAAAAACTGAATAAAATATACTCCATCTCCATCTACAAGGAAGTGGAGCAGATCAATTCATACTATTTTCAATAAGGCAATTCTGTTTATTAGTTGTTCAAAAGTTTACTGTTCTGTGTGGATATTTTATTATTACTGACATGAGTTTATTAAACATGATTAAAACTACCTAAATCATGAATAAAACGCAAAACTTATTACTATCAATCATATTATTGATATTACAATTAAAGATTGTATTATCTTTTCTTTTCAACGGTGCCGATAGCAGAAAATGAAACAGAACAAGACGTAGGAATTGTTACTTGAAATATATCCTGCAATCTTGGAGGTAGTTTACTCTGTTGCATGTTATCATATAATAGATTAATTTTACTAAGGAATAGAAAAAGTAACGATTAACTTTGATCGTTAATTATATTTAATCGTTGATCCCAAGTATGATTTTAAGTTACATAATAACGCGAGTAATGACGCCTAACACCTGGCAAAATGAGTGAAAGTGAAGTACCAATCAGCTGTGAAATTCAAAGTTAAATAATGTTATCTGTAATAATTTTCACTCCTATTTGACGAAACTGCTTTATCAACATAGTACTGATTGTTGACAACAGATCGCATCACATTAAGAGCGCTTACGAACCAACTTACTGACATTATTACAACGTAATCCAAGAGCTGTACCAGGTAATTTTGATTGGTAGGGGAAAGTTGGCTAATCAGAAAGGGTTGATGATAGAATAAGACATGATTTGAGGTGTTAGAACATAGAAAATAGGAAGTTGCTACGTATGAATATATATTTATAAGTAAAGTATGGCAACGAATAACTAAGCTAGCTTTTCAAACTTTATTAATTACTACTCAAAAAAATAAATAAATAAATAAAATGTCAAAATAGAGTGTGTGAATATAAGTTCATACAACAAATGAGACAAACAAAAAACACTTCAAAAGTAGATAATGTCGTACCTTTTTTCGTGGGTTTCTTGAATGTATGAGCACCAAGCTTGTTGATTCCTGCCCACTGTATGGTCATCCCAGCGTTTACAAATGTATCTTCAGGGATAGGCTGTTAAACAGATAAAATATTACAGTATAATGTAAGCAAGAAATATTAGGTAAAATTTAAATACACATTCAAAAATAATTATTAAAACTGTAAATGAGAATAACCATAAAAATGTGTAATATTTTAGCCAACATACTAATTTATGCTACTGTCTAAAATCCTATATCTGTGACGTCCCACACCAGACTTATAGAATGGTTCTAAAACACCTTTTGTTCAAAATTCTTGGGTATATTACTTTAGAGAGCATCCTGTTAGAGAAATCAATGACAACAGGTTCAATCGTTGACCATAACTAAGACCAAATAAATGCCTTTTGAGCCACATCCTGTCAAGGTTAGACGATCAACACACATATTCAGATACAATGGAGAAACCCCGTGAATCACCAAAGCCCGGCTGAAGTGAAACTCATAAGGTTCTTTAGAAGCAAGACATAAAAATAAACCAAAGAACACTCAGTGAAGAAGGCACACATTCCTTCACGACCATCAGTAATGTCATTGTATCATTGCCAGTAATGGTACTAGAAGATTTGTTTAGGTAATTAAAACACTCCACAGTTTGAGATTACTTTGGTCCTTTAAAACAGAATTTAGGTGCCCGAGGAAGAGGATTTGCTGAACTCCTTTCATATCTGGAAATTTTAAAAATTAGGTACTGAATTAATGTTGTTACCAGAATTTAAAGCAACGTCAGGTATTATTTCCTAACAGTAAGGATTTTTAATGTCCCCTACACCCAGAAATAGGAAACTTTAATGGTAATTATGCACTTTCTATACGCCTCTAAATGCGATTTCTTGGTGAAAAAGTTGTGAAATATGGGTTTATAATTCTTGAGAAGGTTGGTTTTAGCCACGGAAAACTTGTTTTGTACTGAAAAAATTAATAAACTAACCTAGTTATTTATGATAATAGGGAAAACACCAACTTCTTTAAATATTGGAATTTTTCTACAATTTCATTTTTTCATTTCACTTGTCTTTTAATGCTGAAGAAGAACATATAATCTCTTATACGTGTGTGGGTGGGCGGGTGGGTCAATACCACTGTACGTGTGTGAGCGGGCGGGTGGGTCGATACCACTGTACGTGTGTGGGTGGGTCGATACCACTGTACTTTATTTCTATTGCTTTTTTGAAGCCAAATAAAGTTCTAGAGCAGGTAGAGAGTTATCAACTAATGATCCTATTGCGGGTGTACTATGAGGATATAAGGGTGGTAATAATATGAAATGATACCTATCTTTGCACTTTTTTGAAATGAGAAATACTTTTTTGAAATGAGGATAATAGATTTAAATTTAATAGTGAAAAAACTGAAATATAATCATAATTTCAGTTCCAGCTTGGTAGTTATAAGATAAACATTTACTACTATTTACTCTGTTAAACACATGTTTGATTTTGATACTACATAAATATTCATCTATAACGTCCAGTTTTATGGATATATTGATTAAATGTTACGATCATGCATACTAAAAAAGATATAATTTCAGGAATAATAAGATTTAAAAAAATAAAAAAGGATAGTATGATTTATTTTACAAGATATGCAGCTAACATTTTTATGCCTATATATGAACAAAATTTAAATATAGCCTACTTGTTGACATAATTATAGTTCATATTTGAATAAACGAATTCCCTGACTTTTGTAGTTTTCAACTCAGTTCGTCTTTCATTTATAATTAAACCTGTTTTCAAAAAAAAAAAAATATGTTCACATGGAACAGACGTGGCAATGAAACATAGGTATTGTTTAGCCAGAGTACTTTGTGATGGGTATAACAAATTAGTATTAATTTAAGATAACAATAATACTATAAAGGCCGAATAACTACGATTAGCAGCAGCGATAGCACGCACGTAACTGTTTGGTTTTGGGTATTACATTATTTTAAGAGTCTACAGAAGTACAGGTCGAGACTTGTTTCATTTTCAAGAACTGCACATCCCGTGGAAATGGGTACTGTTGATGTTGAAGGGACTGTATCACTGGCGCTGTGGAGTTGGAACTGGGAGTTCCAAATGCTGTAGCGGAACTGTCGCGGTTACGAGCATGTCCAGTTACTTTGACCCACCTCCAATCCACCTACACCATGGAACTTAACAGTTCAGAATTCATTAATTTCATGCATATCTTCTTTCCTACTCCTACAAATTCTGTTTTTACACAACTTTAGGACCAACTTCTCGGTCCCCTAATTTTGGCAGCCTCTTCCTCAGTACTGACACAATTCATTAAAACTACTGAGGCAGGTTATATTGCAGCATACATATAATTCTTAACCTATTGTATAACATACATAACCTAAGATAAAACCCATACAGTTACTTACTGTTATGGTGAAATAGGTTGGGTTTATAGAATCGTCCATTTTTTAAATAAATAATCAAACATGGGCAGCAAAGAACCTGTTAATTAGAAATATATTATTTACTTTAACAGATTAAGATAGTTCAAATTGTATCAACATTCCCCGATTTCAATGAAGTCTCCAACTAACAAATTATTTGTTTTTTGTTTGGGTTTGAATTTGTAACCATACATAGCGGACACCATAACCATACCACTCACTACCAAAGACTACAGACCTTTTAATTCAATTTTTTAAAAAAGGTCTATGTCACTACAAGGACAACAAAAACGCCAAGGGACACTATTTTTCCATATTTATTACATACTTTAACAAGAATTTTTAAAGTATTATCTGCCTCTACTACCAATCCTAGGGGAAGGTTTATGATTTTTTTTTTACATCACTAAAGGCCCATATTACGATTTTCATCACAAGGATTTGAGATGCTTGTTTTACCCAAATGTATTCCCATCTCGTTAAGGAACTTACTATTTGATCCACCTAAGTCACATACGAATCCTCGAATTTTAAACCTCGTTTTTCGACCATAGAAACGATTTTTTTTAATGTATCCTTATTTACTCCTTCATCAAACGTGTAGTAAGTATATGAGTTGCTTCTAGCTGCCAACTAAGTTTCATATTATAAAAACTTGAACATTTGTGTATGGTCCTTGTATTTTATCCTCAACAGTATCATAACATAAATCCGATTTTACTTTCATCTCATCAAATAATAATATCACATTTTTTTGAAATCGGTGAAAACAGGTTCGTTAGCTTTTAAAATATCAAAACTAATTTGAATAAATCCTGGGGAAGCAACAAATGGAGATACACGACCTTTAATTGTAATCTCGCTTGGTAAAGGATATTTAAGTGTCTCTCACTTTACGAATTACTTTACGAAACAAATTAAATTATTTACGTGATAGACAGCGTAAAGTTATTGCTTTAGATACATCCTCATGTGACCAAATATTACACTTCCCCTTTGTTATAATTGTATTCTGGCATTCAGAGAAAAGTGATTCATATTTATCAAGTCTTGTACTTAACACGCTGTTTTCTTCTTTTATTGATTCTAGTTCAAGAAGTAGCTTGTTAACCTTATTCTTTAAAAATTGATTTTCATTTTGTAACTTTGTGATCTCAATCTGTCTCTTCATATCGTAGCTATTCTTCTTTATGTCGTATGACTGGTTTGTTTAACGATAGTGGTTTTGCTTAAAAGAGGTAATCGTGGGTGTTTCATACCTAACCTGTCCTACGGTATTCCAATTTGGGGATATGAAAGCTCTCACACAAAGAAATGTTTTGTAATTCAGAAGAAAGCAATAAGAATCATTCTGGTGATGGGAAGTTCATCAAATTGCAAAGGCATCTTTCAAGGGAACAATACCTTAACTTTTGCTAGCATTCATGTATATATGAATCAATAGTATTTCTAAAGAAAAATATAAATCTTTTTCCTTTGCCCTCACCAACCAACCATATGCTTAGGAGTACACAGTGATGCTCATTAGCTATTCCTGGCCATTCTACTTCTCATTTTGAAAAACAGGTTTACTATTCATGCATCAAATTATTAAACAAACTACCAACAGGATTAAAAGGAGAACCTAATTTACCCAAGATAATTACAGTCTAGTGGAATAATTTAATGACAATATGTAGTTTGGTAACCAGTAGTTTTTAATTATTAAATGGATTCATAAGTTCATTTATTTCAATTTAATGTAATGACGTTTTTTATGCAATTATATTGTCAACAACAATAAAGATATTTGATTTGCTTCATTATTAAGTTCAGCATCTTGTATCTCAACTACAGAACTTATTTCACAATTCGTTTTGTCTTCTAGTAGTATTTGATATATTTAATTGAGATATTGCGGAAGGTTTTAATTTTGTTTATAGAGTTTGAATTTAGAAGTTTACTTTTAAGATCACGCCCAAAATCATCCACTCCAAACGAACATACTCGTGCATTCGCATTACTACAGTAATTAACTCGCTTGCAAGCTTGAATCCAAGCTTCTTGTAATGTTTGTCTTTTGGAAACCTAAGGAAAGAAGTATTTTTGTCTTTATTACCTTTAACGTCACTACTGCAACTTTTAATTATGAACCACGGCATTTCAATTAATTTAAAATAAATACGTTCTTTACTACATTAAATTCAAAGGCTCCTATAATAAATAAATACTTGTATAAACGCATTGATTAAATTCTTCTTTATTTAGTTTTATTTTATTAACTAACGGCATACACCATTTTACAATATTTAGAATACATATATCAAGATGGCCAACAATGTTGACAATAGAGTCTATGATAAGATGTCATAATACAGTACAGCAAAATTAGTGAGCAGCTACAGAAAGAATAACTACAATGTACAAACTTGACGACGTAACAATTGAAAATATAAATATTTAGCAAAATACGAAAATACAATAATTAATTTGTGGATAATTGACGAAATATATGTATGTACAAGTAATAACAATGAATAAATAACTATATGAAAATAACAACAACGATAGAATATGTAAACGTAACGAGAAATAAATATGCGTTGGCAATAACAATGTACATAACGATGTACAAGTAACAACAATGATTGAATGTATGAACATTGACGAGATATAATGTGTACACTTCTTAAAGTAATCATAGTTGTTTTAAAAATAAATAGCAAATAACTATGAAGCTAATAATGTGACAAATCAGCTATAAAAACATTATTATTAAAATATTAGGTTATCGTAACGTGTTACTGGAATACTCTGCAACCTGCAAGTCGTTATTACATTGTTCCTCAAACACAGTGACAGCTCCGACTTAAAGTCAGCTGTTCTCTCCAATGATGTCATCATGATACCTCCCTTATAATTCTACTTACTTACCTTAGTACAGATCGCGGACTTTAGCTGTGCGCGTGGCCTTGGCTGCGTGTTGATAGGCGGGAGGGGTAGCGGGGTAGTGTTATGCGCTCTGTCCTGAAAACACTGACTCACCTGCAACAACCTCTTTACTGAGAATCGTAATGAAAATAACAACGTAATAAAAGTTTAAGACGCATATTAAAGGATTTAGGGTTTACTTGGAGAAAGACAGCAAACAATAGAAATTTGTTAATTGAAAAACCAGAAATCCGAGAAAAACGGATAACATATTTGAGATCGTTGAAAAGCTATAGGGAGCAAGGACGTCCAATAATTTATTTAGACGAGTCTTACATACTATCTTCTCAAGTTTCTAATAAAACTTGGTCAGATGGCTCAAATAAAGGGTTACACGTTCCAATTTCTAAGGGTGAAAGATTGATAATTATCCATGCGGGCGGAGAGAAAGGGTTCGTGCCTAACGCTTTTACCTGCTGGAAAGCAAGCAACCATAGTGGAGACTACCACGACAACGTGAATGGGGAAATATTTATGAAATGGATGAAGGACAAAGTATTGCCCAATTTGGAACCAAATTCAGTACTGGTAATCGATAATGCGCCCTACCATAACATTCTAATTGAAAAGGCTCCTACTTCAAAAAGTAAGAAACAGGATATGATATGAATGCGTGGCTTTAAAAAAACTGAATACTATTCAGCGACGATATGTTTTTACCTGAACTGTACAAACTTGTGCAGCTACATAAACCAAGGTATTTCCGATATGCCTTGGATGAAACGGTCAAACTTGAGGGTCATGACATCTTACGACTCCCACCCTACCACCCAGATCTCAATCCGATTGAGTTAATTTGGGCCGAAGTAAAAGGTTATGTAGCCAAGAGAAATACGTCCTTTACTATATCTCAAGCTAAAACTCTCTGCGAAGAAAAAATATCAAGAATGGGTGCAGAAGAATGGTTAGGAAAGTACAAGCACGTGGAGAAGATAGAAAAAGACTATGCAGCGGCAGAACCCCAAATAGACAATGTTATAGAATCCTTTGTTATATCAGTTGGAAATGAATCTGATACAGACAGTGACGGTCTTTCAGAGGAGGAGGAAGAGTTAAGTGGGATTGAAGAACTCTAATGAAGTAAAATGATTTTAAGTCACATTCATATATCATTATAGGATTTATATTATATTCACATTCATTATATATTCATCATAAGAAAGTACTTATAAGTTACTCAACTTTTTACTAACTATTTACAAAAATAAAATGACTAAGTAATATTATTGCAGTCGTTTTAAATGAAGTAGACAAAGAAGCAGGAATAATAGCAATAATAATAATGTGTTTCTTGTGTTTGTGAAAATTAAATACTTTCCGACCTACTATAAAAATACAGTTACCACAATACATTTAATGTTTTCAATTTATAATACTTTTTCCCATACATGTTTAGCTGTCAAAGAGTAAAGTGTAACCTATTTAGAACCAAGGAAGAAGTTTTGGCGCCTTCATTTTAGCGGCGAGCGCGTGAACGCAACCCGTAAAACATATTGTGTTTGTTTGTTGAATGGGTAGTAGTTTGTTTCCGCGCGCAGAGCTTAAGTCCTCGATGTGTAATCAGTACCTTCTACACTGTATTAGTTTGCTCCCTTACAGTTACACTGTCTGAGTAAGTTCCTAGCACAGATGATCTATAGTCTGAGGAATGGGTAGCGGAAGGTCAAGGAAAAGGATCGGCCTCTCCTATTTTAAATAAATAACCATACTACTAATTTGAGACTTTAATAAAAGAGTGGATGCCAATTTTATAAAGCCCAACTTACAATATTTTATAGTGGTAACCCTAGTTATGTCACTTTTCCTCAGATATATTACACCTGCTGTAGGCTTAATTGCCGTTTCTGCACCAATTATTTATTACATCAAGAAGTTAATCAACCATGAAAAGGATGAAGCCGATTTATATGAAGTTATGTTTTTCTGCAACCAAGGGATAGCTTGCAGAGACCATTTCAAAAATGAAGACACAAAGAAATTATGCTCAATAACCAACTGCTCTTTTCTTAACCTAAGGTAGAAATCAGACATGTATTCTATGCAACTATGTTGTACAGCCTAGTTGTTTATTTTTAACCCCAAATTATTAACCATACAAGGGCCAGCACAACAAAATTTTCTTTTTGTATTTCTATGCTGTTTCTTTCCTCCAAACAAATTTGGAACGTTTTGTTTGAAATGGGTCTAGAATCGGCTGTATTTTCACAAGATATGCTTTTTATTCCGCGGAAATAACATATTTTACCGAAAAGTTCGAAAAAAACCAATGTCACAACTTAGTATTTTTGTCATATTTCCGTTAATTTAAATGGTTTTTAATCATCTTTTTTTTATTTTGATGTGTTTTTTGCGCTGAATACAAATTTGAAAACTATTTTGGTCTATTACAAATATTTTTCGAGAAATAACTGAAAAACTATTATCAACAAAAATAGAAAATTAGGATAAGTTAGGTTATGTCGGTAAAAATGCATTTTTCGAGCTGAAAAAATAATTTTATTACGAAACCAGTTATATATTTGTGTTCAGCATAAAAAAAAACATGAGAAATGAAAAAAATTCGATTT
>JAQJVL010004752.1:0-41535 GCA_035578905.1 Stictocephala bisonia
ACTCACAGTTCGCACTCAATGTCAACTTTATTAATGTCTTGTTCTTCATCCATAATGAGCTGGGCGTTTTTAGTTGGTGGTATAACATCATCTTTGATAAGACGACATACCGCATGAATGTGTTTACACATGTTATTTCTTATATAGTTATCCATGCAGGTGCAAATAAATTCATGGATGCAACTACCACAGTGTAAACACTGAAATTGAGTGTTTGCACTCCTCTACTTTTTTTATAGAGTAAAATTTTTTTCCAGACATAGATAGGACAGTCCATTTGCTGTCGTCTTCAGTTATATTTTTTTAAAGGAATGATAAGAACTTTCTTATGTCCTCTTCTTAATATTTGCAATTTGCTGACAAGTTTGCCCTTTTCAACTTTAATAATATAGTCAAACAATTTATTTCTCATCAAGTTAAGGATAGCATTTAAAGTCTTATCTAGGCGCTGCACTTTTTTCCTTCGAAGGTAACAATTTTCTAGCCTCATGTTAGTGCCAGCATGTGTTCTATAATAATAAGCCCAACTTTTAAATTTGTCATTTTTACATAATGCTCATTGAAATAGTTGAAGTAATCCACTGTTTCTTGATCATTTTTCATTTTATTTTACGCTGCCAACAGAACATTGTGAAAGGTGTAGCAATCCAGTTCATATAAGAGGATTTTCAAAATGTAGGTAATTTCCTTTTTTCTTTATTTTTAATTTTGTTCAGATAGTTTTGCCAAGCCATTAACACGTGCCATGTGCAAAAAAGCCGCAACTCAACTTGGCCAATGGTTTTACACCATGCGATGTAGAAGGTCTTTTCCATGTCTGTCATGAATACTTTGGGGTTAATAATCCCAGTAACATTTTTAATAGATTGAAAAAAAATACAGTTAGTGCAGATTAATCTCCTTTATTCCTAAACATGAAAGTGCAAGGTACACCTTTTCTGCTTTCATCCATAGTCAGCAAAGTATATAAGAGAAAATTGCAATTGTTTACTCCATGAATACCATCAATACTTTAGCGCGTTCTTTCCAAAATAAGTCAATAAAGATTTTTGTGCCTTTGTCATGTAGATGAGCAAAAAATTGTCTTCTTTTAATTGAAGATATTTACCATCCTTGAGTCCTTGATCTTTATAAACTATCAAAGCAGTACTCTCATATGATTTTAGTTCATGTACCCAAGCTTCAACACTGAAAGGATCAAATTTATGCCTAATTTTTTCAGAATTGTATTGAAATTTCTTTCTATATTAAATAAGTCATTTTTATTTAGTAGATGGATTCTCTTCAGTTGGTTATTAGAGAAAAGAGTCTGACGAGATCTTTTCAAAATTTCTTCATGAGGGATCTTGGACAAAAGTTGAGAAACAATGAGTTTTTTAACACGAGCTTGTATTCTAAGAAATTTCAATTCAGTTTTATGACCCATATGCGTAGGTGTGTATGTTACTGAAATGAAAATGTTTAATTTGTTTTCGTGTGTATTTCACATGGGCAGTAAGCATTAATTTTGCAAGTACCATCCTTTTTTATATTGATATGACGAATATTAGATCCTTTAGTTTTAAAATGCCTTCGTCTGTGACAAAAATAAAGCATTGACTTTTGTTGTCTATATGGAACTTTAACAAATGATGTTGAAGTATCCTCTTGTAACTTGACCTTCCATTCAAAAAATACTTGAACATTTGAAAAACTGTATTTTTCCCGTTTTACTGTAATTTCATGAATCTTAATAAAATGCTCGATAATCTCTTTTTTGCTTTTTCCTGTAGATAAATATGAGCATAAAGGACTTTTCCTAGTGAAGTTAGAGGGACGTATGATCTTGAGTATGTTCTTTTCATGGCATCTTAAACTGCTCTTCGAAACAAATGTGACTGTACATTTATCACACTTAATTTTTGTTTTCTTCATAACTTCTTGTTTTGCTATGCACTTTAAGCAAATGCCTTCTTAAAATGCCCTTATGGTCAGTTTTATATGTATAGTTTTTACATTTGAATATTTTATTCTGATATAAACGAATTGAATTCATGTGATGTTGTAGAGATGACTTTGATTTGTATATCTTGTCTCAAAGCAAGCAAGTAAATGTCGGCTTAAATACATTTTCACTTTTTGAGTTTTTTATGAATTACATTATTATGACGGGAGCGATTTCTCGCTCTACTATAGGTTTTAGTGCAGTACTTACACTGGAAAGTATTACAAATAATTATATAGAAAAACCATTTAAATATTTGAAAAATGGAATTCAAGCCATTTTGATTACTCAAATTGCCATTTGAACAGGGGTTGTTATTGCAATAAATTATGTTATAGGCCTACATAACATTCTTAGTGGCAAATGTTTCTGACAATTTAAATATTCTAATTACTTAGTATGAAGTTAATAATTGATAATGTACATATTAATTTGATAACAGTAGCTGTTACGTTACCTCAACAGCAGTAAATAATAAACTATGAATTTTTAATGTGATAAAATATGCTATATTAAAATAGTGCATTTGAATATAGGCCTATGGAGTGGAAAAGGTTATTTACACATCTATGTTTCACTCTAAAAGGGTGGAGATAAATTTAATTTAATTACTTAAGGGGAGAAGGCCTCTACACGGTTTAACATGCGTTTAAATGGGAAACAATACACTATTCATGTACCTGCTGACCAAAAACTACTAGGCCTATTGGGATGGTTTTTTTTTACACTTGCTAAGGACACAGAGAAGTAACTTTGGGCCCACTTTCAAAACAAAATACAAAAAAATAAAAAATTAAAAAATAAATAAATATTTTTTTAAAAAAAGTTAACTTATAATAGTATACAATATTTTTTTTAAATCTATTTTCTGTTAACCAAATTTATTTATTTTTGGTACACAGGTTCCCATACATATAATAAACATCCACAAAAAATGTTAAGTCTTCATCTTACTCCAAACTTGAAATACAGGTACATAAACACTCAAAATAAGAAGTTTCGGAAAATCCCTCCGAAAGAAAAACAATAACATCAAACTTACTTTTAAAAATCTCCAGCACCATATTGAGGCTCTGCCTCTTGATCCTGGTCTTCTTTTTTCCTTTTTACTTGTCTTTTCTTTACTCTGGCTTCTTGGGTGACTTCTTGGGAAGCTTTTTCAGCTTTTTTTAGCCGGATGACATCAATTTTACGCAGTCCTTTGAAAGTGTTTTTTCCTGCTTCTACCCCCATTTTCTCAAAAACTTGTAATTTGGCAATTGCACCATCATTAAATTATATAACTGCATCTAATACTCAACATTTCAATGTATTGTAGCCTACAACACCCTTTTTGATTCTTGACCATATGACATGATTTAGACTTTCGTTAGGATTTTGTGTCCTTCCATGAAGACATTTTTGTAACAGTTCATCTTTAGATAGGTCTCTAAATATTTGTTTTATGTGGAGCATTACTGCTACTGGCAGTGAGCTTTTATGTACATAATCTTCCCCAGCTGCTTTTGCATTTTGGTATTTACACCAAGAATCAATTCCCTTTGGGCAAAGTTCGTGTTGGGGGTTTCATTCCTTTTAGATTATCCACATTCCTCCTAATGGCTAAACCATAGTAGGTCTGTAAAAGATCAATTTGAGCATCAGTTAGCCTACCTTTTCCTGATAAGCCTTTTCCGTCTTCTAGTACAATGCCTTTAGATTTAGCCTTGAGACGACGAAGTCTAGAACCCATCCGTTTCTGAATGTGGCACTAGGTCTCAGATCAGATGTATTATTATTATAGGTTATTATTCTCCAACAACAACAACAACAACAACACAGATGTTCTGAATAAAAAAAGTACATAGAGTATAACATATGTGATTTATAACAATGTTACAGTATACTATAACAAAACACTGTGTAGAATCGCTCTGTTCTACCTCAGTCAAATTCAATGTAGGACTTTACAAAAAAATATATATAAAATCTGTCTTTAATATATGTAAATAGTGGTATATATCATTGTTTTCAGGAGAAAACAAGGAATATTTATATGTAAAAAAACAAAAACTTGTATTTTTAAGGTTTTTGGCGACCTTCTCCCCTTAAACATTGAAAATAACAATGCATTTTCTTATTCCTTCGTAAATAATAAGCCTACATCTTTTGTTATAGAATTTCTTTTACCTTATTAATATTTTGACTTTCAGTCTAAAAATGTGGTACAAGCTATTTTTAAATAAATCACTTATATGCCACATGAAGCAGATAAATATTAAATGACACATCTGGAAATAACATACTAATAATAAATTATTTTTAAGTATTGGCACAAATAATCACCGGGCGGGTACTACTGCGCCTTTTGATGTAGTGCTGCTGCCAACCTCCCTCAGTGTTTCCGTTTTACTCACCGCCCAAGACCGTATCACCGTCCTTCTCTTAATCTGTAGTCGCTAATGCTCAGAGTTAAAAAAATCTATAAACTTACATTAAAACCCATAACATAGTGTATATACATATATATATATATATATATATATATATATATATATATATATATATATATATATATATATATATATATATATATATATACAGGGTGTCTTAAAAGTCCCACCCCCCCCTATTAACTTTCTTATGAATACAGATAAAATGATTTACTTCTGGGAATGTTTATATGACCAACTAAGGAGTTTTTTTATGTATGCAAATTTTTTACACCCCCTCTCAAAAGGGGGTAGTTTGGGAGTAAGTCAAAATTTTTAAATAGGAACCCCTATCAAATGACACATCATTTTAAAGGTAATATTAAAAGAAGAAGACTGGCGGAAACTAGAGGTCTCTAACATTAGTCTATCAAATTTGGTGGCAGTTTAAAGTTGGAATTATTTCATAAAACCACCTAAGTAATTTTAGAACGGGAAAAATGGTCAAAATGCTGAACTCTCACCTCAATTACACTCAGATGAGATGCTCGAAATGGCTGCCATGAACTTCTTGACAGTAAAAAAGCCTTGATTGAAAACCACTTCTCACATTTTGTAAGATTTTAGGCGTGATAAGGTGGCAGGCCTCTTCGATTCTTGTCCTTAATTCATCGAGGTTTGCGGGCTTTGTGTCGTAAACTTTACTTTTGAGGAAACCCCAAAAGAAAAAATCCAGAGGTGAAAGGTCAGGTGAATGTGCCGGCCACTCTACCAAAGTGCCACGTCGACCTATCCATCTATCGGGAAACGTTTGGTCTAGGAATGTCCGGACAAGCATATTGTAATGTGGAGGAGCACTATCTTGCTGAAATACAGGCTCATAAGTACCTTGTACTACCTCATTTATTGCTGGGACAATGCCGTTCCGAAACATGTCCAAGTATTTAACGCCAGTTAAATTACCATCAATAAAGAATGGCCCAATAACAGAGTTTCCCAAAATTCCAGCCCATACATTTAATTTTTGAGGCTGTTGCGTATGGGCTTCAACCATCCAGTGGGGGTTACTGTTTGCCCAATAACGGCAGTTGTGCCGATTGACTGTCCCATGCAAAGAGAATGATGCTTCATCACTAAAACATATCTGTGATATTATATTATTATTCTCTTCAATCTTCTGCAACATTTGCTCACAAAACTGAAGTCTTTGGTCAGGGTCGTCTTCATTTAATTCTTGATTTAACTGTACTTTGTACGGGTGGAACTTGTGACGCTTTAACACTTTATGAACAGTATCTTTTGAAATTCCAACATCAAGGGCAGTGTACCGCAGAGATTCGTGTGGGTTTGCAGCATAATTTGCTAAAACTTGAATTTGGATCTCTTCTGTCGCAATGGCAGGGCGCCCTGATAGTGGTGCATCTTTGACACTAAAGTTTGTTGAGAATTTGTTTACTAAACGTCTAATGTATGCCCTGTCTACTGGTCTATCCGGATAGGCAGCATTAAATAAACGAACTGCTTCATGAACATTTCTTCTAGCTTCCCCATAGAACAATATCATCTCTACTTTATCTTCATTTGACCGAGCCATTTTTATTAAATACGAATAAAAAGAAATTTAACACAGTAACTGAACTGAAAGTGTTACACGTACTATCTAGTAACCTAATAAGAGATAAGGAAGGAGCCACTGGTATTCCCAGGTTGCCCTACTGGACTTTGGTCAGACAAACCAAAACCAAATAAATGCTATGTTATTTGTGGTTTTTGGTGTTTGTTGATTCTTGTAATAACTTGTTTTACGATTAGGTGTCATCAGTTCTCAAGACTAACTGGTGGGTGAATGTTTTGTCTGCCTTACAACAATTTTAAATGTAACATAAGCTGCAGGGGTTTTATGAAATAATTCCAACTTTAAACTGCCACCAAATTTGATAGACTAATGTTAGAGACCTCTAATTTCCGCCATTCTTCTTCTTTTAATATTACCTTTAAAATGATGTGTCATTTGATAGGGGTTCCTATTTAAAAATTTGACCTACCCCCAAACTACCCCCTTTTAAGAGGGGGTGTAAACAAATTTGCATACATAAAAAAACTCCTTAGTTGGTCATATAAACATTCCCAGAAGTAAATCACTTTATCTGTATTCATAAGAAAGTTAAAAGGGGGAGGTGGAACTTTTATGACACCCAGTACAGTATATATATATATGAGTATTTTTTTATACATATACAGTATAAATATAATACTGATCAAAATAATTTAAAGGTAATTAATTCTAAGATACCATTCAAAATTAACACTTTGTAGAAGAAACAACTTAATTTTTATTTATTAAATAAGACCTACTTTATTCAATTGTTATTAGGAATGGCTGAAATAATTATTTTATTTACGTATAATAATAAACATTTGTTAATTGTCTAAAATTACTATTTTAGATTTATAATAATAATTTGCTATTGAATTTGTATTGGGAAGACTTACAAAGAGTAACTATTTTTATGAACCCGTAAATAAATATAGGCCTACATAATAAGCTCAAAATTAAAATACGTAACATATTCAGTGAATTTTATTAATATTTTTACTTAGTTACACTATAAAAGGAAATAGCTTTTTCTTGATAAAAATAATATTAATTAAATTCAAATAAATTACTAAAAGAATGGATCAATAAATTACTTAAAACACAGATTCATTTTTAAGATTAATAATATGATACCAATTATTTTCGTATTGAATTAGGAAAAAGCAAGTATTATGAAATAACTAAGTCAACCAGTCAAAATATTGTAAGATATAAGCAATAATTAATTGGCTTACCTTGTAATAATACAAATCATAAGGCAACAAAAGACGTCGGACAAAAGAAAATAATAACAACGAGACACTGTTAAAACAATAAAATTGGACTTACTACTGTAGAACCTCTTTTAATCCGGCACGTTTGGGACTTGATTCTTTCCGGATTAAAGAAAATTCCAGACTATGGAGGTTATTTATAAAAATACAGGAGGTGTATTAAAAAAAACATAATTTGCATAACAAAATTTTACTGTTTTTATATATTATTTAAACATAGGTTATTAAACAATATAAATCAATATATAAGTACAGGAGAAATATTAAAATGCATTTTTAGGTACAGTACATGATGAAATAAATTGAAATACAGTATAAATACAGTACAGTAATGTACTATAGTATTTGTGGTTTTTAGCAACAGTAGATGGCTGGAAAAAGATCTAATATCTACTTGCTTCTTACAACTATTTTTTATTAGCTGTCGAGTTGCTCACTTTACAATGATCATTGTGAAGGCAATTCTGTAATTTGTGTCTATTGCCGTTGATGCCGGATTATAGACAATTCCGGACTATAGAATGCCGGATTAAGGAGGTTTTACTGTACGTTGCAATCGGCAACGATTGGGTATGCTCGGCAGCTTTCGTAGGGCAGCTCAAACACCACTGTACAGTGTACACACGGCACAGTTGCAGCGATTGGGTATGCTCTGCAACTTTCGTCGGGCAGCTCACACACCACTGCACACACGGCACAGTTGCAGCGATTGGGTATGCTCTGCAACTTTCGTCGGGCAGCTCACACACCACTGCACACACGGCACAGTTGCAGTGATTGGGTATGCTCTGCAACTTTCGTCGGGCAGCTAACACACCACTGTACACACGGCACAGTTGCAGCGATTGGGTATGCTCTGCAACTTTCGTCGGGCAGCTCACTAACCACTGTACACATGGTACAGTTGCAGCGATTGGGTATGCTCTGCAACTTTCGTCGGGCAGCTCACACACCACTGTACACACGGCACAGTTGCAGCGATTGGGTATGCTCTGCAACTTTCGTCGGGCAGCTCACACACCACTGTACACACGGCACAGTTGCAACGATTGGGTATGCTCTGCAACTTTCGTCGGGCAGCTCACACACCACTGTACACATGGTACAGTTGCAGCGATATGGTATGCTCGACAACTTTCGTCGGGCAGCTCACACACCACTGTACACATGGTACAGTTGCAACGATTGGGTATGCTCGACAACTTTCGTCGGGCAGCTCACACACCACTGTACACATGGCACAGTTGCAACGATTGGGTATGCTCTGCAACTTTCGTCGGGCAGCTCACACACCACTGTACACATGGTACAGTTGCAACGATTGGGTATGCTCTGCAACTTTCGTCGGGCAGCTCACACACCACTGTACACATGGTACAGTTGCAACGATTGGGTATGCTCGACAACTTTCGTCGGGCAGCTCACACACCACTGTACACATGGCACAGTTGCAACGATTGGGTATGCTCTGCAACTTTCGTCGGGCAGCTCACACACCACTGTACACATGGCACAGTTGCAACGATTGGGTATGCTCTGCAACTTTCGTCGGGCAGCTCACACACCACTGTACACATGGTACAGTTGCAGCGATTGGGTATGCTCGACAACTTTCGTCGGGCAGCTCACACACCACTGCACACACGGCACAGTTGCAACGATTGGGTATGCTCGACAACTTTCGTCGGGCAGCTCACACACCACTGTACACATGGTACAGTTGCAACGATTGGGTATGCTCGACAACTTTCGTCGGGCAGCTCACACACCACTGTACACATGGTACAGTTGCAACGATTGGGTATGCTCGACAACTTTCGTCGGGCAGCTCACACACCACTGTACACATGGTACAGTTGCAACGATTGGGTATGCTCGACAACTTTCGTCGGGCAGCTCACACACCACTGTACACATGGTACAGTTGCAACGAATGCTTTTTATTTAGGTTATTACTACTTACTAGTGATGGAACAACCGAATGAACCATTTGGTTGTTTTAGGATCATTCGGGTTTTTTTTTCATTTAAATGAACAACCGAATGGTTTTGCACCTGTTTCCATAATTCAAAAGGTTTGTTTTTTATTTGAATGAAAACCCAAGAGATTGAATAATACTGTAAGCTTAAGTTAGTTGTTTTACTTCCTGTTAAATTATTCTGCTCTACGATTGTTCCCAGTAAATAGTGATTGTTGTTTAGTTGTTAAAGCTATTTTGTTCAATGTTTATTGCATTTAAATAACATCATTAATAAAGGAAGTTATCAAATTTAAACAAAATTAAAAACTAGATACATAGGACTGTAATTAATATAACGTCAAATTTTCACTCTAAATGTTGTTATTTAGAAATCTATATAATAAAACAAAGTTAATAGCTCTAAAATTTGAATTATTTACTTTTGTTGTTATTATTTTGTATAAATTAACCAAGAATATTTTTGCTATATTTTAAAGTTTAAATTAAACCCCCAGCCCCAAAAGCATCCAGGGACTTTGCAATAAATGATTATCAACAATTATATAGTAAATGATTTTATTAAAAAAAAAACTTTTACAAATAACAACATTTTTACTCAATGCGACCATAATAAATCAATTAGCAGTGACACTAAAAAGTTTTTATTAAACACCATAAATTTGAATTGTAATATCTAAAAAAATTTAAATATGGATGATGTTACTGAATTAGCAGACATTAATTATAGTTTATTATATAAGCTATACACTTTAATGACTTTAATGAGTTAACACAACTGGGGGAAAATAACAAAAAATCATTATGACAATCGTTTGTTATCCAATAGTAAAAATAATATTAAGTTTACCATAAAGCCAAAGTTTAAATACTTATTTGCAAAATGACTGTGCAATTTATTGGTATTTATTAGGCTAGATAATTTTTATACAAGTAAGATCTGTTTAATCATGTATCTAAATTAGAAACGTTGTGATTGGTATTTTTCATGTAATGATGGCTAATGTACAACAACCTTTGTATTCCTCATCTGATACTCCATCATTAACAAATTTCAAAAACAAAGTATTTAACATGTTAACTGCTATGCCGACCCGATTGGGTCGGCGGTCTGATGGTGGTAATCGGGAACGTGCCGGCCCAATCGGGTTGGCTGACTGACGATGACAGTATTTTGTTTTTCTGCCACAGAGCACTCTCAACTGCCGTCTGGTGCCAATCACCCCAACTAAGTGTGAAAGTAAGACACCATGCTAGATGCAGAACAATGTCTGTGATATTCATCAGTTGGTTTTTATGAAATATGCATTGGAGTTTTGCATATTTCTGTCGACTCCCCGAGGACATAATTTTTTTTAATAGAAACATGTTTTTAATATAAGAAATTAAATTGTTAAGCTTTACTTTCTTAGTTATACTGTCGTATTTATATTTTAAATATCAAATAAGGTTGTTGTACTTATAAAGTATATATAATGGAATTCTTAAAACAAAAATATTTCGAATAGTCTATGGTTTGCTATTTCATGTAGCAGCAAAATAATAGCAGGAAAATAATACTTATATTCGGCAATAAACATGTTTATTTTACATTTCAATAAAGAATACAAATAATGAACGTAAATATAAAACAAATTATGACAGTGAAATAATCAACATTTACAAACTGATTTTACTTATTACTTGTGTATTTGTTTGAAGCAGTCTTTGCGTAAGAAAGGTTTTTGAGGACACTGTTCACACAGTGTTGTGATTTTCTTCAGGTTTTTGGATGCTGCCCGTCCTTGTTCACTTGCCTTCTGATAGCATACTCTGCAATTCTTTCTTGCACGTCTTTTGTTTTTTCCTTCTCCAACGAACGTTAAAGTTTCACTTAGATAGTGATGACCAGTTACTCTGACTGGTTCGAAGACTTCATCGTTAAGGCCTAGAAGAGAATACACTAGCTTTTCCCGGAAAGTAGTGATTGAATAAATTTTTGTGTGCACGTTGGGCATTGGCCCCAACAGCTTCTTTGTAGGCTAGCCATGCATTTACCACCGCGGTACCTAAGATAAGTTCCTCTCCAACCTTGTGGGTACCATCTTACTGATTTCCTGATTGGTGTACTGTATGATGACATCTGATCTAAGATATCGATTCCCATCTTAGCCTTATTATATCCTAGTACAACTAAAGGTTTGAGAATAGGTTTTCCTTGCCTGGTTTTCTTACCAGTATCAAGAAATCAGCCGGATGTTTTGTGGACATCATCTTAACTTCTCTTTTGTCTTACCAGCGAGTGTAAACTAATTCATTCGGATATCCCAGGCTGACCATCTCTCCTAACTCTTGTTTTTGATTAGGAGGTATGGTTTTTTTGTGTGGGAACCATGCCTGGTTACTTACCACAGTGCCAACAAGGTGTGTGCTTCTTGCCAAAAGCATGTTGGCCAAATCCACTGAGGTATAAAAGTTGTCAATGAACAGCACACAACCTTTATCCAGATAATCGCTCATCAAATCCATAACAACTGATGTAGCCAGCGTCGATCCGTCATCTGTACCGGTACCTTTACCCATGTATACTTTCATTTTCAAAGTGTATCCAGTTGTGTCACAAATCTTAAAGACTTTAATGCCGTATTTGTGGGTGTTTTTAGGTAAGTACTGCCCAAATAAGAGACGACCTCTAAAAGGTATCATAGTCTCATCGACTACCAGATCCATATAGGGAGACTTTTTCTCTTTGAACTTTTGATTCAAGTGTGAAACAAGTGGGGCAATTTTCGCCAATCGGACATCTTGTGCCATGGTTTCATTGTTATTATAATGCCAGAATCTTAATAGCAACTGGAATCTATTCCTTCCCATAACACGCGGTGCAACCAGGTTTCTGTAAAGTGAATTTCGTGACCAGTAGCTACTCAATTTAGGCATTGGGACTAAGCCCATGTACAATAACAGTCCCACAAACTTTTTAAATTCTTCTGGATTGGTTGGATACCATTTACGTAACCTACTGCTACGATTCATACTAATTTTTGCAATTACTTGTGCAGCATTGCGGTTAGTTTTATTCACCATCCTCCTCAGTCCTGGGAAAATTTTTATCTTTTGATTTCGATTTTTTTAATATTTTTTGCTTTCAATTATCTTAAGGAACAACAAAAAAATACGAAAAAAATATTTTTTATATATATGTATATAAACTTAATGTCTCCGACAGGCGACATGGGGATTTATGGTATACTATGGTTTCAAATTTAAGAAATTATTTTTATATGTTTTGTTATATTTTTAATGACTAAAACACAAGTAAACATTGTTACAAAGGCGAGAGTTTTTTTTCAAAACTATATTAGGTATAATACAGACAGGGATGTCTTCACGATAATGTTTCTAAAGCTCGTGATAAAGCTGAAAGTAATTCCGCTTATCCTGCAGGCACAGGAAAACTTTGCAAGTCAAGGATCGGATTCTTGCGGTTTTGGCAGAGCATCCAGGCATCCTGCATCTGTTCTTGGTGATTGGCAGAGGAAACTCTGGCAGGTGTAAGACGTGTTTTTTCCGCAGTACATCAGGGGGATGTTCTACTCTTGCTCTCTTGTGCCCTCTTAGTGTACTAGGCTCAAAGTCACCGTCGCTGTCAGATGGGTCAGGCATACCTACATGAGCCAAGTACTGAGCGTACTGCTGTTTGAAAGAGAAAAGGTCGAGAATATCTCTTTTTCGTGTTTTGAGGGCCAGCTGATCTCTTCTGTACTCTATCCACCCAGCGGCAACAGCAAAATCAAACATATGCATTATAACTCTGACCGTCCATTTTTTAGTACCGATCCATTACGAGCTGAAGTTCTGTAATAGCTGATCATCCTGTCGAGGAAGTCAACTCCACCCATTTCGGAATTATAGGCCTTCACCACATAAGGCCTATTAACCTCGATGTACTGTCTGGTCTTTTTGCACCACCTCCTGCATTTATCAAGTGGTAAGGCTCCTTCCTTGTTAGATATCTTAAACACTGGTTTACTGTCAAACCACTTGGTAAGAGCAACTTATCCATCGGATCTGACGGACTGATCAACAGCTCCCCTTCCTTCTTTTTGAAGCTCCTTATCACTTTTAAGTTTAGACCCAGCTGGCAATCTTTGCATTTTAATAGTACCGGTACCGGTGCATTGAGCCTCAGAATGAAGTAGGTCTAGAAGAGACACTGAAGTGAAATATCTGTCAAGATAAATTGAGAGACCTGGAGGCGAGTTGATAAGCAACTTCATCACAGCTTTCCCACCTATATCTAAATGTTGTAACTTTGCATCAGTCGTGATGGGATCCCCTTTCCCTTGGTAGAAAAAAAAATTCAATGGCAGACCATCTGGTGCAGCAGCTACAAAAATTTTAAGGCCACACGGCTGAGGTTTGCTTTTTATTACCTGTCTGGCTGGTGATCGGCCCCAAAATGGGATCATTTGCTCATCAATGGCAACCTTTTGAGGATAAGGGTTTAACTGACACCCATTTATTACTGATTTAATTAGGGGAGCCACTTTCCAAAATTTATTTTTTTCCTTTTCAGGGACTTCAGCATCATACACCAGTTTTAGATATTTACGAATGGTAAAGTAAAGATCTCCCTTGAGCAAATTTGCTATACTGGGAACCACTGTCGCTTTAGCCCAATACATACGTATTCTTGGGTATCCCAAGAGAGACATCATTAGTGAAGCTGCAAAAAACTTCTTAATTGTTTCATCAGTGATACCAAGTGGTTTGCCTTTTGTTTCTAGATATTTTCTTGTTGTGCATTCCCACAAAATATTAAAAATATCATTCAGAATGTACTTACGGACATAATCCTCTGGAGGAAGTTTTACCGCAACTGTTGGCAACGGGACAAACTCAGGTGCAGGAGGAAGAGGCCAAAAATTCTCGACCTTTTTCCAGAAGTCACGTGTTGTTGGATAAGTTGATGTAGAGGGAGGGATTTCTGCTGGAGCCATCACTGGAGTGACTGTGGGTTGGGTATTTTCACCATCAGGTTGGGTATCTTCACGATCAGAATGGGTATCTTCATCACCATCTTCTTCATCATTATCTGCTAACTCCCGCAGTTCAGGAAGGAAATCTGGGTCTGCGTCGAGATCGTCATCCTCGGAGAGCTCCAGTTCACTTACGTTGCCATCAAGCTCATGGTCAACGAAGGCTTCAAATAATGGAGTGTCTGAAAAAATATTAGGAATAATGTTACATGTATAATTATTATCATAGTCAAAGTGGATTTAGGATCAAAGGGAATGATATAGGTATATTTATGTGTCCAAGTAGTTATTTAACATTTTAGTAGTCAATCAACGCTACTAAAATATCTACTTTGCAGTGTATATACCTAAAATACCATAATTTTGTTATTTTTTGCTATTTCCTGTAAAAAAAGTACTGTCTATTGCACTTTAAAAAATAAAAGGAAAGAATTTATTTTCAGAGAAGTATACCAGATTTTGGGCAGCTTGAGTCCCAATGTAGTCTCCAGGAGACAAACAAATTCAAGCGCATGTCTGGTAAAAACGTAGAGCACAATTGATATGTAAGACATGTCATGCTGTTGCACAACTCACTAGCTTCACAAAACAGTATTTGAATGAATCAAAAACTCTTAGTGAACAGAATGAACAATTACTTACCGAAATCAGAACAGCGCAAACGTGTAAAACGCCGATCCGCCATTTTGTAAGAGTGACAGAAAAATCTTACTTCGTCAAATAGGAGAAACAACCACTCTATGTGGTGCTGCGATCTGTCTGCTACGTCTAGAAATAGTTAAGAGTGCTGCCAACCTAACCTAACCCCAACAAAAAAATTCCCGAAAAAAGTGTGTTTTATGTCTCCTACAGACGACGCCAGGACTGAGGAGGCATGATTATGTGATCATCTAGGTATGAAGAGAAAAAATCAATTGGCCGTACTGCTTTAGGCAAATCAAAATGAAACTCTGACCTGCCCTCAAAAACAAAATTCTTTTGTTTCCCCTCACATGTGCCATTTTTCTTCTTCTTCCTGTTTCATTCTTTCTTTCCTTGCTTTATTAAGTTTTTTATATTTCTCACTCAAACTAGCATAAGGACTCTCCTCATCAATCCCATCAGCATTAGTCAAAAGACTGTCAAGTTCCTCGTTATTACTTGCTCAGTACTAACACTTCCGTTTCTATTTTCTTCATTCACACTAATATTTACAATTTCTTCATTCACGCTAGTATTTACAATTTCTTCATTCAATTTATTATTTACAGTTTCCACCCCCTCCATATCATTCAAAAACGCACCTTCATTTGTCTCTTCATCATCAATTAATTCATCATCACTCGTAACATATATTCGTCGTCAGTCACCACGAAGTCCGGATCATTGTCTGTATCGTCCGCATCACTACCAATGTTATTACCCCATTCAACATCATTCATAGGCTGATCAGGTTCACTTGACGTGGGGATATTAAAAAGTCTCTATATCTTTATCGTTAAGTTTATCGCTCATTGTAATAGGTTAACATTAACAAAATATATATAATTGAATTATTCACATCAGAAATAAAGCTTCACATTCGTATGCAACCAAACGCATCACATAGCCTACAGAACAGCACTACTGAGATGGGTGTAGACGGGAACCACTTCGGCAGGAAAAAAAGGCGGGAACCACTTCGTGCTCAACCAAAACTGACAGCCAGAGTTTCAGCAGCAGTGCTACCAGCCAGGAATAGTAAAATTCCCCATTTACTCAATAACATCCCTGTCGGTCCGATTGGGTCGGCAACATTATTTTTCAACCTCACAATGTTGGAAAAAATTACTGCCGACCCGATCGGTCCACTATTCAGGGTTGCCAAATGCTGGTGTTGAAATAAGGGACAGGTCACTTGGGGGCAGGCTCCTGGGGGGTATGGGAATACCCCACAGTCAAACGGGGGGTACGGGGAAAATTTTTCTAAAATAGCACTCAAAAATGCTATTTTAATGCACTTTTTTTACTTAAAATTGTGTACTGTTCTCAAATATTTTTACCCATTTGAGATTAAATATATTTTATTTTATAAAATTGTACATTTGTTTTAAATTTATCTCAAATGTGTTTCTATAAATTGTTTCAACCTTAAGAAAGATATTTTTGCTAGACAAATGAATGATTTAAATATACATTATGTTCTCTAAATAACAATAAAAATTTTTATAAAACAATGTAGGCCTACCGGTACCTGTTTAAAATCCGTTTTTCTTTCAACCTTATGTCAAATATATACCGTCCTCGACGGGACTCCCAGTAAAATACTATTTGTGGTAAAAACGATCAAGGTATAAAAAATAAAATCTAGGTTTAGAACAGTAAACTTGAGTTTATTTACAGAATAAAATGAACAGTGTACTTAAGTTTTCTTCAAAAGTCATATTTTTCACTTGATTGCACGGCGGAAACAATCCTTTTCAGGTTCGGATTCTTCCTTAACTCATCGTGAAATTCACTGCAGCTCACAGTTGTTGAGTTTATTGCTACAATCAATTCAGCTTTGATCAACTCACAGTTCTTCTGAAACAAAATTTGCCACTTTCTGCCCACACTCGTGTCCTTTTCAGAAACTAAGATAGCCAAAGAGTCTTTTACCATTGAAAACTCGTCATATAAGTCGTCCAACGATACCTTATCTTCAAGATTTAAATGTTCAACGATTGCCGATAAGTCAGCAAATTGAATATTGGCTTTTAAAGCCATTGGCCTTAAAACGTACAGAGGATTGTTGTCTGAGAAATCAAACCACTTTCTTAAGTATTTTACTGCCGTCTCCAAATATAATTGGAATCCTGCAGTAAGGTCATTTCTCTTGTTAGCATCTATTTGTTTCAACACTTTCTGAACAAAAGATCCATAGAAATTGTTTTCAAACCTACTCTCCAGCTGTTTTACTAATTTAGCCATTATGTCATATATCTCTGCTGCTGTTGTACTTTCATCTTGAAGCTTTTTACTCACACCTTCGAAGATAGGAGACACATTACTCAAAAAGTGGAAAGTAATTATTATTTCATTTTGTTCACATGTTTCAAGAGTGCTTGCATCATTTAAAAGCAACAGTTTCCTGAGAGGTTTGGGAATATCTTCTCCTTGACTTATGAAATAAGACATCAGAGCTGGCCAAGATTTAATAAGCCTATCAATGGCAGGATCTAGGCTTAGCCACCTTGTAGGGACGTGTTTCAACAGTTCTTTAAACTCTAAGTTAAAAAAATCAAAAAATTCCTTCAACTTGTTACGTCTGACAGATGACCTGGAAAAGTGTGAATATATTTTCAAAACTACACTTTCGACATCGATTTTCAAAGTATCAACTGCATGCCGAAATGCATTATTTGTTACATGGGCTAAACAGCCCGACTTAAGCAATTTCTGGTTTTTTTCTTTAAAAAGGGTATATGCTGAACATGTTTTACCGACGTTAGCATTGGTGTTGTCAGCAGAAAATGCTGATACTGATTGAATATTTAAGCCTGACTCGTCCAAAGAATTGGTTATACAGTTGACAATTGAATCAGACGTTTCAGAACTTTCCTCAACAAAGTTCAACAATTTTGTGCAAATTCCGTTGTCATTTGTAAAATACTGAACACACACTGGGTAGAACTTTCTGTTCCCTTTGTTAGACGAATCTGTACTAACAGAAAAATATTCTGTATTTTCCACTAGATCATTTCTTAGAATGTCTTGAAATATAGGACACAAAATGTTTGTTGCTATGGCCTCACCCTTCGTTCTTCCACAGGCAATCTTGGGGGCAATTTTCGAATCGTCAAACAATTTGTGGACAAGCTTGTTTCCACAATCCATAGAATTGTATGATAAATTATGTTTAATAGTATGAAATACAGTTGTTATTTCAGATATAGCAATTTTATCATTGTCAGAGGACGTCTTAGTTACAAAGAATTTTGATAAGCTGTTACTAGAAGCCACCATCTGTTTATTTTTCTTGTGTTCTACGCCCCCTGGGCGTGTTGAGTAACGTCACTTCGTCCACCATGCGCAACTGAAAATTCCTTGTTGCAGTAACTGCACCGTGCCTTATTCACATTATTAGGACTAGGCCCTAGCCAATTTTCGTCTTTCAACCATTCGTTTTGAAAAACACACAAACGTTTTTTCGGCCCATCTTTAGCATCGGACTTTGTTCGTTTATTACTGTCCATATTGAAATGAAAGCATATATGAGTGACTCACCCACTCTTACTCTTCTTACTCGTAAATTACACAAATATGGATCACCGATTCGTATTTAATGGTCACTAACTCACAAACTTACTTAAGAAATCACAGAAATAACATAAACATAAAAGCTACCTCTGTCAATATTCAGATTGTCACTGAGGGAGCAGATGACGTCTGGAAGTTATCATATTGGTGTAGTGAAAGCGCGCGAAGCTAGTCAGCAGCCACAGATACAGACAGGAAACGGGCACGGCGCGAGGATACAACAGCTGTTTCATTTGCGGGACAATCGATACTAACCGATACTGAACCGTTCAAGCAACACTGAGTATCGATTGTCCCGCGGAGTGAAACACTCGGGCTGTGGGCAAACGGATCGATCGAAAACTGTCTATTTTCAGTCGTGTACTTTTTAGGTTTTCGGATTTGAGGAAATACGGGACATTTGCCGTCCCGGATTGAAGTTGTCCGGGACGCGGGACAAAATCGTGAAATAAGGGACTGTCCCTTAAAATTCGGGACGTTTGGCAACCCTGCCACTATTACCCTCTCTTCCCCAAAGAAATATTTGCATGGAATCGTCTGTACTACAGCTTACTATCACGCAAAAACAGTATTATGCATAAGGAATGCAAACAAAAATTTGGCACTGCAGGATATACCACAAAGCTTATATGGTGGCAGTTAACGTGTTAAATTAGTTTTAAAGGAAACTTAAGATATCAAATATGCTTAATAATAACTTCATAGAAATTATAGATACAAACAGTAAAAAACAAAACTTATAGCCATGGTGAAACATAACAATATTCACTAAGTGCAGTTATAGCACATCAATATTAATCTGTAAGAAACAATATTTTTAATTAAATAAACTGTAATGGTTAAAAAATTCAATGATTTTAAAAGAAATTAAATAATAATAAGCACAATATAACTATAGTAACAAAGTATAAACTAAGCATTTATGTCATAATAATATTTATAGACACATAACAAATAATATGGCAAACAACAAGATTATTAAATTTAATACCTAATGTTATGCACCCAAATTGTTATAACAAAAAATCTTTTTTTTATTTTTTTTATTTTTATTTTATTTATAAACGGTAATCACCATTTTTTACATTTATCATGCAGAGAAAAAATACAACAAGGCAATATGCAAAAACTAGCCTACTTATTAAGATAGCAATTCAAACTAAGAGTATTACTCAACAAACCATGTCATCAAACAAAACTAAGTAGAACCAACAAAAGTATGGTTTATGCTACCACATAATAATAAGGAATTCGCAAACAAATAACTTATTTGATATACTAAACTTAGATCTTATTTTATAAATAGTACCATGCTATAGCAAACTCTACATAAATTACAATAATAATAAATAACATCATACAATTTACATAAGATTAATGAATAACGAAAAGATAATAAACATTAATACAAGAATAATAGATAGAGCAACATTTAACATCAAAAATTAACATCTATTAAAAAAATAGTTAGAGAGAGCAAGTTCAGAGTCATTTACATCATCACCTAGATTTGATTCCACTAACTAGGATATCATATACACAGGTTGTTATAGCTTTTCTTATTTGATCAAGCTTAGTGCGTAGCCCTCTAACATTCTGAAAGTAAATATAGAGTCCCTTGCGATCATAATTTATCCGTTTTTTGGCTTGCTTTTTATAATTTTGGGGATACCATTAATATATCTAATTGTTATATCAACTTCTCCAGAGGCCAGACGAGTTTTCAACTCTTCTCTTAAACTTTCAAGCAGTTTCCTCTCACGAGGAGTTCTGTCTCTTGATGCTGTAACATTAGCAAGAGCAGGTTTTAGGTCCTTGACAGCAGTTATGTCAAACTTATTAAAAAATGAAAAGGCGTCTTTGCGGTCCTGGAAAACAATCTTCAGAGGCCTAGGCATATCCTTAGCGTTTTTGCCAATACGATAACATTTAAACTTTCCCGCGGGGTTCTCTTGAAATACAGCATCAATCATAGTTGAGATAAGATCGCTATCAAATTTTATCCTTGATTCAGTAGATTTGCTACTACTCTCAGCAGCCCTGTATATTATGACATTGTGTGATCGCTTGTCACGGTCGATCATCTCCTCCAGCACCACTTCAAGATTACAAGACTGATCGTTCTCGTTTGCAGTTGAAGAGAACTTTTTTTCAAGTGCTTCAATTCTATTCTCGACATCCGCAATGCGTGGCTCAAAAGCAGTCAATGTCTCGTTAACTTCCTTTAGTTGATTTTTTTTATGTCCGAGACATCTGATGGCACAGTAGTCAGATTTGACATCATAGCTAGCATCTGTGACATTTTGTTAGAAAGATCATCAAATCGATTTAGGAGAGGGTGTTGACCTGGGAGGATACAATCCACTCTGTTAAAAAACCATTTTTTTATTTTCCTGGAACTAAGTTCTGAATAATCAGCATTCGATATGCCTATACAAGATGCATGAAACCACCTATCTTCAGACAATACCCAGATAATGTTTATTGCAAAATATAATAAATTTAAAAAAAAATGTTTAACTATTTTGAACTGAAACATAACAGATTATACAGGCCTTCCACTAGGTCTGAGAAAAAAAGTAGGACATTTTAATGAAAAAAGTAGGACATTTAACGAAAGGCGCAACAGTCACACTTAGCGTTGTATTATTATTATTTATTAATTGTATTCCATACGGGGACCCCCCTCGTTCCGCATGCATGAATTGAGAGCTAAAACAGCTGAATTTATCGAAGCAAAAATAATACTGAAAACTAAATCCAAGACTATGAAGTAGTTTTGTTCTCATTTGAACCTACAATATACTAAGATTAGTTCAAACGGGCATTAATCTAAATTTATGACTAATAAATTAGGTCTTACCTAATGACTCACAAATGAATGTTAAATTTATGAGATAAATAAATAGAAATAACACTTTAAAAAATTATTTCAACCCAAAATTCATGCATGTCCCCGCTCTTTATAATTTATTTTCTCTTTTACTACAAAAGAATAGAAATACATAACTTATTTATATTTTTTCATAATGTAGTATTTAAAAAATACTTAGAGAAAGGAAACTAAACCATTATTTATGTATCAAAAGTTCATTAGCTGTTTTTAATCGTTTGGTTGAAATGTCAATCATCTCTGAGGCTAATGACACTTCTGCAAAGTCTTTCCTTTTCATAGCCAACTGGAGCTTCTTCTTGCCTTCTTCTAGAAGATTTTCAGCAGCTTTGATCTCATTTCTTGCTTTTATCTCTTTTTCTTTAGATGCCTCTTTTTCTTTTTGTTCAGCAGATTCCTTCTGTTTCCTTACTTCTTCATCTTTTCTTTGAGCTAAATACTCTTTGTACTTGGAGCTTGCCCCTTTAGCTGCATCTACCATTCTCTTTGTTATTTTAATATTTTCTACTTTGCCATTGACTCTTACAAAATCTTTTACAACTCTCAAGCCAATTATGGTATGCTCATTGAGTGCCTTCCTTTCATTGGTCACAATATTATTGTTCATAGAAAACCCTCTCTCAACATCTGCATTTCCATGTGCTAGTGTTAGAAGTGAGGGCAAATAACTAGCTAGCTGAGGATATCTGGGTTTACCAGTTGATGTCTTTAGTTGAAAAACTTTATTCCAGTAGGAATCCACCCTCATGTACTTGACCTCAGTCTGTGTCTTCGATTGGATATACCAATCTTCTGCTACATCCAAATCTGATTGGTATCCTAACCATTCCTCTTTAAGTCTATCAATTTTTTCCTCTGTCAGACCATGTGGTACTTGGGTGATTATCCGTTTGAACATGTCATAGCTTTTTTCTTCTTTTCTTGCCAACCCATGCAGGCACTGCATATTTTTCAGTATTTTGTTGTCGATGGGCAGATCTTTCATTAGCTTGTTGGTCACAGTAATAAAAAAAGAACTTATAGCTTGGTAAAACTCAGACTTTTCTTTGTCAAGGATCTTTAATGAAAGTAGAGTTTTTTTAGCTTCACTTCCAACTTCTAAGTCTTTAAACTCAAGCAAGTTTGATTTTTTTACCTCTATGTGACTGATGTTGTTTTTGTGTTTTTCAATTTCTTCAGCTTTGATAAATTTTCTCAAAAGAGTCTTCATTAAATGGTTCATTTCATCATACAGTACATGAACCAATGGTTGTTCAGATTGAAACATTGTCAGAAACTTAGAAAATACAGCACTGATATGAAGCAAAAACTGCATTAGAGGAAGAAGAATGTTATTCTTCAAAGCAGAGCAGATTCTTTGGTACTTATAATTCTTGTCGAGACTCTTTGAACTTTGGTTTTGTGGCAAAAACTTGAAAAAATAATGTTTCAGTGCCTCATGCTGTTCGATAAGTCTTTTCAAGACTGGACCAATACTCAACCATCTGCTATTTACATACTGACAAAAAAAATGTTCTTCTACTTGCATTAGCTCTTGACTTTTCTTGTAATCTTCTCTTCTTGCAGCAGACAGTTTGAAAAATTTGAAGATGTCAGTTGCAAATTCATCTATCAGTGAAAATGGATGGTCACGAAGTCCACTTCCAAAAGCATTGTGGACTTTGTGGAGAGAACAAGGTCCAATGTCCACTAGACCTGGGGAACCTAAAGATTTAACCTGTGAGTTAAGTTTGGTAAAAAGGGACTTGTTCACATTAGGACCATCCATTGACACCATAATAGCTTTTGAAATTGAGACACCTTCAATTTCAGATGATTTGATGATTGCATCAAACATGGTTTCTGCTTCAGCATGGCCCAAAAATATCGAAGTTAAATACCGACATTGGACTGGTTCTGCTACCTGCTGTGGTGACCAATACCTTACGTAGAGGTCAAGTTGTTTTTTAACTTGAGTTGTAGTCGTCTCATCGAGGCACAAAGTATAAAAGTTGTTTGACTCTCTAATATCCCTGGTTAGTTCTTTAACTAAGAAAGGACCCAATCCAAAGGAAATCAAATATGAAGCTTTGGTTTTGTCCATGTTAAAGTTCTTGGCACTTTCACCAAACATTAATGTAAACACTTCATGAAGACCATCACAAGAAGCAAAAGAAAAGTTTGATTGGGCTAGCTTGAAAGCCCATATTAACTCCGCACGAATAGGATCCTCCAAAGTAACCGCACTTTCCTTTAGCACTGATGTTGTTGCGACACTACCGCTTTCTGTCACTGTGAAAACAGTTTGCCGAGCAGAGAATGCAACATTCGCTTTTGAATAATGTTTTTTAGTTTCACTGTGCTTAATTAGTTGGTCTTTGCCTCTATTTGCACAGGAAAAATAATGATTACATATCTTGCAATGCACTTCAAAGTCATTTTTGCCTTTCTTGCACCACAAAGACATAAGATGCTTGTTAGAATCTTGGCTCAAAAGCCAGTCTTCTTTGAAATGTGTTTCCCGTGGCATTTTTTGTACTATAAACTATTCCATCATCTTACTGCCTGAAACAAATTAAACACATTAGAAAATAAGCATAAAACCATTGAAAATAATAATATATATATATAAAATACACTATAAGGCTAATATATATATAAAACACAATATAAGGCTAATATATATAAAACACATCAAGTTATAAAATGCCAAGATTTGAAAGGTAGCTTTGCTACTTATAAATTGCAAAAATGTATGTAAACCGTTTAGTTGAGAAGGATTTTTACACAGAATACAATTATTTTATTAGCCTTTTATTGGTGTAAGTTCATCAGACAGGAATTAATTCACAAGCAGCTCTTGTCAATTAAATCCTATCTGATGAGCAGGCTTCCAACCCACCTTAGAAGCCTAAACGCCCTCCATCCACCCACTTCTTATTTTACAAATACAATAAATCTTTTTAAAACTGCCTATTAATATAAAAAATAAAATGATCCTTGGTCTTACATACGGTACATAGTGAGTATTTTAGAAGAAAAAGGCTTACCTTTAGGGTCGGGTAGGTTCAGAATCCTTAACACAGTCCCACATACAAAAAAACACATCGTCGGGAACGCACAAAGAGCAAAATAGATACAAAATTCCACACATCACACTATAAATCCTAAAACCCATCATCCAAATTGCATGGTTTTACCATGGCTTTACTTTGAAGCCTCCGAATTATAGTGTATATGTAATATTTAATTTATTTTTAAAAAACAGGCTAAAAATTCCAAGCAAATCTGTATTTTTGGGGTAAAATAGTGGATTATTCCTGAAATTTCAAAAAAAGTAGGAAAAGTAGGACATTGCTGAAAAAGTAGGACAAAGTAGGACATTTTTTGAAAAAGTAGGAAAAGTAGGAAAAGTAGGACAAGTGGAAGGCCTGTTATAATAAAAATTAAAAGGTATTATAGACATTGCTTTACTTTAAGTTTTAATGTAAAAATTGTGCATCTAAGAAAAAGTATAGCTATAAATGATAAATATACATGTTTAAGAATATATATAAAACTGTTTGATATGTATTAGTCAAATTACAATAATTATCTTGATAAAAATGAGTATTTGGTAATAAAAAACAAAGTTGTCTAGCGGTCAAGAAAACCATTTTGTCAATATTTTTTTATTTCAATCTGTTTCTTCTGTCTGTGCAAAAATGTCCTGCTTTAGAAAACACCTTCTCACTTGGTACAGATGTCGCCGGCCGGACAGTTAAGTATTTTACAGCCAAATTTGGTAATGGCTTCATTGATTCTTTATATTTAGACCAGAATGGTATGGGGTCTTCTTCCGTTCTTCTTCCATTCTACCATTCTTACCAGAATAGTAAATTCATTGAGAGATACAGCCTCATATCCTCTTGTGCACTGTTAAGAGTTTTACCACTTTTATTGCATTCAGTTTTTTTCTTTCTGTTCAAGAAAAAAAGTTCCAAATTTTCTTCCTTTTACTTGTACTGATATCTCCATCACTCCTTTCTATAACATTTTCTTCAACAACCTGAAAGTCTGAAACTTTTTTTAAATCTGACACAATTTCATTGACTGCACTAGTGGCATTAGCTTGTAATTCAAACCTACATTTTTTTAAACGTGGGTCCGAAATTGTGGCCTTGGCGCAAATACCACTATTGTTTGATTTATATCCTTTAAACAGAGAATCGGTCAGTTGCAGCTGTAAACTATATCCCTCTGGTGTTATAGGATTGACAGATTTCACATCTTTTTGACAACCACGTATTAAAAGAATGGTAACAGATGATGTGGGGTGTTGTAACACCTGACATCCTTCTAGCCGCATTCGGAATCATTTAGACTGATCATCTAACTTGACATTTTCTGTTGTTGTGGCGCGCCTGAAAGACTGCAGACGTTTGTGTTGCCTTCAACAATTGAAGGGGTTGCGATAATCCCAGTAGTCGGTGAAAGTGTCTACGTCACTGGATGCGCTTAGTTTGTCTGCCCATGTACCTCAACTTTGAACTGGATTTGAGCTGAATTTGATAATGTGCACTGCCTGTTTGATGTCTTTAGGCCCATTAAAGGTTGTCAGTTGGAAACTTACCCTCTTCTCTTTTCTTCTGTGGATTTATGCGAAGAGGGTTTTGAGTCACCACCGATGCTGCCACTTCGATGGGAACGCCAACTAGAAATCTGCATTGCTCAAACTGTTTGTCCCACCGGATGCTGACTGAACGTACAACCCTTACTTCCCTTCTCCGCACTGGGGGATTACTCTATATTCGTTGTCACAGTCTTTGACATTCTATTAGGAACTGTATGAGGTAACTTGTTAGATTTTCTTCTTTGAAAGTGCATATCTTCCGGACTGGATGTATTGTGGAACAATATTTTGGAGCTGGGAATTATTGTGTGGGTTTGAGCTGCCGCCAAGTGTTTTATTATGTTTAGTTGTAGGTGTATAATATGTAGTGTAATAATGTCAATTTTCAGCACGGTGGCCACCTGCAATATTGTTATGTTTTAATATTTGGTTCTGTATTTGGTTATTATTTTTGAGTAATTGGTTCATATGATGATATCTTGCTATTGCAGAGATCAAAAATAATTTTTGGTTATTCGCTGGCTCAGAACAAAAGGGTTCTAACTGGTACAAGCCTAACTTTTGGAAACAGGTGACTGAAGTTGTATGTAATGATACACATATTTTGTTACCTATTATTTCATGGTGTAATACTTTTTCTGAATGAATATTTATTGTAGGAACAAATTTTAATACTACTTTGATAGCAATAACTTATTAATTTAAGATAACAAACATATTAATGTGCAGTTACAACTGTATTGCACTTCTAGCCTTTTTCAAATAATGCAAAGAGGTTTTAACTGCCAGATAGAACCATATTGATCTTAAGTATTTATATAATTTAGAACAATAACGTTCTATTTGCCAGATAGAACCATATTGATCTTAAGTATTTGTTTAATTTAGAACAATACCGTTCTATTTGCCAGTTACAACTGTATTGAATTACGGTTTTTATAAAGCCTCGATTGAAAAAATAATGTGATAGGGGATTATTAATTGATAAAACATATAAATTTGTCTAAAAACATTTATTAATTAATTATTACATGGTCCCTTTGTTTACTGACATAGAAAAAAGTAAGTAAACCTTATTAGTATTGTAATAAAAAATGAAAATTAATAATTAAATTACATTTTGGTAGTTAACAACAAACTTATTATGAGTTTTGTTTTTTCCAAGAATCCAAAAAATTCATTGCTTGGTAAAAAGTGTCACAGGAGAACAGGTTAACTTGTATTCAGGATTGCTTTATAGTACTCTCTGTCAAATAAAGGCATAAAGCGTTGCATTTCTTGTAAGTGCTTCATCTTAAGTGTGCTAAGTTTTTGTATTTTTTTCATCCTTTTTGGTGTCTTGTAGCTAAGTGTCTGGTTGGTTCTGTTTTCGGAACATTTTGGCATTCCTTTTCCTCGCTTTCGCTCATTTCGTGTTGTTTTAGGAGTATCTAATTTGATATTTGTGGTTACCTTATCACCACCATGTACTTTAGCATATTCCACTTCACCAAACACCTGAGTAAAGGTGATGCAACTCACTTTGGCGAACGGTATACGCTTGAATGCCAAATCCTTGCTGGACTCTTCAAAATCCAAGAAGTCTTGGTTAGACATCTGAATAACATTGAAGGGATTCTTTCTGTTAACCTTCAGAAAAATTCTTAGCATACTAATTGGAGAGTAATATTCCGATATATTGAACACCTTTTCAATTTGGCTATGTATATTGTCTACCTCTTGCACTGCTCCATGTCCTGGAGTAGAATACTTCATTGTAATGGATTTCAATGCTGGGTGTTGTTTGAGGACCTCCATCATTGCCCCAGACATCATTTGGTTCCGGTTTTGAGGAACACATGAATCGCTCCAAGTGGTCAGGGTCTCAATTGACGGGTTTTCTTCCAATACTTTATTAACAATCTTGAATACTGCACTAGCGATGTCATTTCCACCCCTGCCTCCCATGGTTTCTGGCCATATAGCACAATATACTTTCTTCTCATTAGCAGTTTTCAGGTGGGCAGTCAAATTGTATACACTTAATTTACTGTAATAAAACAATGAGCTTATTTCTGCTCTTGGGCACGAAATCACGTTCTGTAGGTCAAAGGATAAAACCGGGCTATCTCCTTCTCTATCAGACTTCCTCTCAGCTCGCATCGCTGTCTTGGCTGCTAGGTGGGTTGTGTACTTGTTTTCGTTGAAGGGAATGTTCTCCTTCACAGCAACCGCATGCTCTTCACACAAGTCACATCTATCCTTTTTAGGTACATGAAAATCTAAGTTAAATTCCGTCATGAAAATGTGACGGTACATGCTTTCTTTAACATTACTGTTGGGGTACTTTTCCCTAAATAGTTAAAACATTTTTCTAATATTTAGGGTGCTTTCTAAATACAGCTTTTTGGAATCGGCTCGACAATAGTGACTTTCCACTACTGGGAAACTTTTAATGTGGTTTCTGACATCATTTTTAAGAGTTTCAGGAACACCAGTGTTTTTCTTTAGGCCCCTTCCATCAGATTTTGGAAGACCAGTATCAACATTTTTGCTCAAATGTACATTGTACACCGGTTTTTGTGAAATCTGAAGCGTACTAAGAAAATATTGTTGACAGACTTGTACCTTTTCCCCCTTAACAGTAAAAAAATACTTAAAGGTAAACTTACGTCTAGAAGGCATTTCGTCATTTTTGGTAGTTTTCCTATTCTTGATTACCCGTTCGGTATTATTTACAATGAATAGCTGTTTTTCATTTTTCGATTTTAAACCATAATATCCATTGAATAAAGAGATTCTTTCATTTTCTGTAATACTTTTACTACATTTATATTTACATTTATTCAAACAGTCTTTTTTGGATGTTAAGACTTTTTTTGAAACTGTTTTACCTTTTTCATTTATGTACTCTAGTCCTGCCTGATGGTGTTTCTTCCTAATGTTCGTTTTCCAGGTTTCCGGCCTAAACAATCTTTTACGGGTTCTGTTTGGCTGAGGTACAGCATCATCACTTAAGTTGTCATCAATTCTTTCATCATTCTGTTCATCGTTCAATTGCATTTCATCACCATCCTCGTTAGCGGTTTCATTTTCTTCTTCACCCATATTAACATTATCTAGCGCCATTCCATCATCGACAACTCCTTCTTCAATTTCATTTACGCTCAACTCATGGGCCATTTCAATTTCTCCATCCATTTCTAGTTCTAGGCCTTTCGCTAGATCATTCGTTCCGTTGTTTTCAATATATTCAACAGTGACGTTGTTTACTTCTGATAGTATAACATAGTCATACTCACTTCCAGCAGCTTGTACTCCCTCAAGAGCAAAATCTATGCCTGGTGTTTCTAGTACCTGATGGTCAGATAAACGAGTAGGCCAAGCAGAACTGGTGCCGTTCTCTTCACTCGCTGGCTGCAGAGAGACCGTGATGCAATCAGCTGAAGATTCACCGTCTCTGAAACAAACAACCCATTTCTTTGTTAGTTTTATGTATAAAACCCATTAATAGATTCCTTAAAATTCTAAGTTAAATTTTGAAGAGCTTAACCTTGTTACCTATCTAAAGGTAACCCGCAGCTGATTTGTGATGTGTCAGAACATAGCTCTAGGACTGAGTAGGCCTAAACTTGTTGTAGGTTGAGATATGTTTTCTTCCGTCTCAGGCAAAGGAGGCTAGGCCTATGCTAGCCTAAGTAATATTTATCAAACTGGGTGCAGTATGATATGTGTTCTGTAACTATCGAGACCCATAATATCGATATGATATCATGCCACAGCATTATTTGGCTAGGTAATGTTAGCCTAACGCCGCAGCGTGATACACGATGTACGGTATTTTGCACTCAATTTGCAGGACGGTTATCTTACTTTAACCGTTAAACTTTATATTTCATATATGTGATATAGCATATACTCTGCAGTACATAACAGTAAAAATGCTGCTTCATTGAAGTAAGTGTTTGGGCAACGGTAGAGTTGGTAAGCCTAAGGCTAAGTGAATGTGTTTTTTTCAAAGTAGGTTTTATTTTTAATAAGCCTATTTAGGGCCTAAATTACAAATAATAGAACTATAAAGAACATAAAAATAAAGAATCTTAATTGGAGAGGCTTTGTTGTCAAGAACCTAGAAGCCTTGAGGAAACCTTGACATAATAAAGCTTCACTTACCTATTATTATAAGAAGATTCATTGAGTGTAGGTGTAGGTGAGGATCCACTTTCCAACTCCAATACATTCTAAATATCTAAATCACTTAACTTATCCATTTTAAATTAAAACCAACAAACATATAAACAGATTAATTGCATCATTCGTCGTTGTTGTCACTGCTAAGGTTGTATTTGGATAACATAACCTCAAATAGCTTTATGCATTACAGGTGTAAGTGGCAGATAGAACCTTATTGAACTAAAGGCAAAGAGTAATACCAACAGCAGTTTATGCATTACAGTTGTAAGTGGCAGATAGAACTTTATTGAACTAAAGGCAAAGAATACTACAAAAAGCTGCACAGTTGTAACTGGCAGTTAGAACCATTTTGCATAACTTTACTGTGAATTTTGCAGATAGATCTAAATTGCTTTGCCTTAAAAAAAAAAAAACCGGTTGAAATAACAACATATGACCAGAAAAATCGTATTCCCTGAAGCAGATAGAACCATATTGCACCAAAATCTCAATTTTTTCAAAAATGTCAGCTAGAACCCTGTTGTTCTGAGCCCGCGTATTGCCTAGTTATTCATATCTAATTTTAAGTCATATGTCGGATAGTACCGGCTTCCCCTTCTGTTGGACCATAAGTAATACTGAAAAAAATTTTAGTTGTAACCGCTATTCAAAAATAAAAAAAAAAAGAAAGAGAGAAAATATAGTTTGATATTTGGATGAAACTTGACACTTCTAATTTTCTTCCCTGGTGTTATGTCAGGCTTAGGGTAAGATAAATAAATGTAATAAATAAAAAAAACTATATATATATACACAGGGTTGGGAAAAAGTCTGGAATATATTTGTTAATTTTAAAACCATTGAAAGAAATGTAATGGAAATTTGCAGTTATGTACACGTTCCTATACCAAACATTTAGTCTTATACTGTATTAATTGTTTTTTTGCATAGCCAGGTGATGGCCCATGAAGGAAGTTTTAAACACTTTAAATGTAAGCCTATCTCTAGTTATACCTCGTTTTAAAGCTAATTTGTAAAACACAAGAGTCCAAATCTGAGGTCAACAGGATGACCCAGTCAGAAAATACAGCCTCTCAAAGAATTTAATGTCAGGATTGGGCAAAAGTCTGGAATGTATTTATTAATTTTAAAACTATTAAAAATAAAAGTAATGAAACTTTGTAGTTATGTACATGTCCCTATACCAAACACTTGGACATATTTTACTTGTTTTTTGCATATGCAGGGGATGGCCCATGAAGGAAGTCTTAAAAAGTTTAAATGTAAGCCTACCTTGAGCTATACCTCATTTTAGCAGAAATCGCCCTATCAATCTCTTTCTCTGTGAAATTTTCTGAGACTTCCAGGGGTGCCAATTGGCTCTTTTTAATTTCATTTAGCTTGTAAAGCACATGTTTGTCAGAAGGTTTATTCTAATGAAATCATAGCAATAAGATTTTCATCTTAATGAGTAGCTCATTCATTCATTGATAATTTTTTACTGTATTCGGTCACAAGTGAAACCATTGGCAATGAAAATTGCGTCTGAATAATTAATTCATTGCAATTTTTGCAATCACTGAAACAATTGAAACTATTGTGATGAAATTACCAAATGAATAATTCAATCAGTTTTCAAAAGACTAACCAAATAAATCGGTTTTTAGTAAGCAACCGAATAAATCTGTTTTTTTATTTTTTTATATTCAAATGATTCCCATCACTACCGTATTACTTACAGCTGGGGAAGGCATATCAGGTAGTGATGTGCTCTATAGATTGAAATTGACTATCAATACGATAGTTGGAACCACTATCGATTAAACAGTCGAATACTTTCAGTCGATTACTTTTCTATGGAGGGGAAGCTAACTACACTGCAACAAACAAGTCAAGCAACGAAAACCACATGTTTCATTTGTTCAAGTGCGACTGTTTCATTCGTTCAAAGTGCGACTGTTTTATTTGTTCAAGCGCGACTGTTTTGTTCGTTTTTTAAAGCGCTTTCTGTAATTTACTGCCTGTTATTGAATATCAACATAGCTTTGAAATTACCAACTTTTTTATTTATTTTTTGTAAAATGTGTTCATGATACATGTATTAATTAATTATAGGCCGAACTTAACACTTTATAGATAAATTATTTATTATTATAGTCTGTAACAAAAAACTAGTTATAATTCAGTCGACTACTTTTCTATTGAGGGGAAGCTAACTACACTGCAACAAACAAGTCAAGCAACGAAAACCACATGTTTCATTCGTTCAAGTGTGACTGTTTCATTCGTTCAAAGTGCGACTGTTTTATTTGTTCAAGCGCGACTGTTTCGTTCGTTTTTTTAAAGCGAAATCTGTAATTTACTGCTTGTTATTGAATATCAACATAGCTTTGAAATTACCAACTTTTTTATTTATTTTTTGTAAAATGTGTTCATGATACATGTATTAATTAATCATAGACCGAACTTAACACTTTATAGATAAATTGTTTATTATTTATAGTCGGTAACAAAAAACTAGTTATTATCAGGTGATTGTTATTGTTTGAAATTAAATTATGTTTCTGTTCTTATTGTGGCATTCATTGTATGAAAATCAATTCATATTAATAATTACAATTCAAAAAGTAAGTTACATTTTTGCATCATAAAATTATTGGTGAATTAAATCTGACCAAAGCCTTAATTTCAAATAAGTTTATACTAATTTTGTTGTAGAATTACTCAGGAAAACCTGAAGACAACGCTGATACTGCCTTAAGGAAGAAAGAATATGACATAAAACTCAAAACACTAAGAAAACAACAAACATCAGATCATATCCTCAAGGCTGACAATAAATTAAAAGCACTATGGCAAATAATAAATAGCCAAAGAAAAGAAAACAAACACAATTTCAATAAAAGGCAAATCGTTACAGAAAAGGTACTGCAAGACCCCAAAGCTGTAGCAAACAACTTCAACTACTTCACTCCTTCTTTGCTACAGTTGCAGAGAGAACGCTAAAAACAAACGACCGAAACAATAATCAGCTCACAATAATTAGCATACACCAAATAGGACAAACAGCAGCCTACATCTTAGACCAGCAACAGAAACAGACGTTAAAAAAGCAATAGACTCACTGAAACCCAAAATATCATCAGGTGTAGATGAAATCTCAGCTAAGCTTGTAAAACCTGCAAAGACGAATTTATCAAGCCTATAACTGCCTTAATAAACAAATCACTTCAGCAAAGAGTATTTCCCACTCTACTAAAAACAGCCAAGGTATGTCCAAAACACAAAAATGGAGCAACTAGAGATATAAAAAACTACAGACCAATATCCCTAATATCGTCTTTCTCAAAAATTTATAAAAGATTGTCTTAGATAGGTTGTTATCTTATCTAAAACAAAATAATCTAATGACAAGCCAACAACATGGATTTCTGAAGGGGCGATCAACAACTACTGCTAATATCAACAAATACAGTTAACGGAGTACATAATTGACCAACTTGACAAAGGACGTGCAGTTACCAGCCTATTTCTTGACCTCACCAAGGCATTTGATTGCCTTAATCATGACCAACTCCTTAACAAAATGAAGTCCCTAGGGATAAGTGGAATAGCAGGACAATGGTTCCATAGTTATCTGAGTGACAGAAAACAAATTGTTGAAATTGCACATGAAGAAAATAACAAGCGAAAAAAAACAGTTTCTGACTTAATAAGCATCACAAGAGGTGTGCCGCAAGGGTCGGTGTTAGGACCGGTATTGTTCCTTCTCCTAACAAACAATCTTCCAGATGAACTAGGAGAGTGCTGTACATCAACAATGTATGCAGATGACACAGTCCTCACTACAACTAATACATCTATACAAACCCTGGAAAGAACAACCAACACTGCATTCAACCAAGCAAAACAATACTGTGTAAAAAACGACCTAGCCCTCAATGAGAAAAAACTGTACGGTACAGCTAATCTTCACAACCAAAAACAAGGAAGTACCACTGCCAATCCCTGGAATTGAAGCTCAAGACCAAACTAAATACCTAGGCATTACAATAGACTCAAGACTAAACTAGAAAACATATACACTTTGTTGTTATGTTACACTCAAAGTGTAACATATACACTTTGAAAAAAAACTTTCTTCAAGCATATATGTAATAAGATGAATAAAACATACAAGCAATCTGGAAACTGCAAAGATAGCCTACTATGCACTCTTTGAATCCCATCTCCAATATGGAATCTTGACTTGGGGTGGAACATCTACTACCAACCTGCAAAGAGTTCTTAAACTTAAAAAAAAGCAGTAAGATGCCTAGCAGGACTAAACTACCTTGAAAGCTGTCGTGATGTATACAAAGATCTTAAGATCTTGACAGTCCCTGCACTTTATACTCGAGAAGCCATCATTCATGCCGTCCGTACCAATCAAACCCGACATGGAGACGTACACCACCAAAATACACGCCATGCCTCAGATTTTACTCTGCCACCACACCACCTAACACTTTGTAAATGCAAGCCTTCATACAGGGGAGCACTATTTTTCAACCAACTACCAGACCACCTCAAAGAACTACCAGAATCATGTCTCAAGAAGCAACTTACAATCTGGCTGCAAGAGCGACCTCTCTGCACTGAACAGGAGCTTGTCAATTATGCTACTATTTAATAACTCTACAAATGATTGACGCACTGTACTATTCTCAAAGAATATGTCAAATAAAGAATATTGTCTATTGTATTATTTTATCAGAACTCAGAAATCCTTTATTGATAACAGAAGAACACTGCAAAATAGCGTCAACAATAAATTACATTAGGTGATTACAAATAACCAAAATCAATTGAATATGGTAACATTAACAGTCAGAATAATTAAAATAAGACTAAACTTGTGTTACTTCTAAAATAAACTATAGCTTATACATGTGGCCATTCAGCTTAGCTTAAACCAGTATGAACCAAATCCCTGACAATGTAATAGGCCCGCTGCACCAAAAACATCTTAACCTCCCTCTCAAAATGCGGCCTTGTTTTTACTTTCATAGAGGCTGGGAGATCATTGTAAAGTTTAATGCCACTGATTAATAAATGCTTTAAAAAAAACTAGTTCTATGGGCAGGGATTTCAATTATATTGGTGTGACAAAGATTGTGATGATGTTGGGGATTATTTGGTTTGAAAAGGTGAAGGTAGTTATGAAAAAATGTTATACAGTTTAAGATATAAATTGATGGGAACTTAAAAACTTTAGCCTCCTTAAAAAGTGACTTACACGAAGTTCTTTGAGGTTTCCTAAAAACCGCTCTTAACGCCCTTTTCTGGCGTTTGAAAACCATTTTTGTGAGTGAACTTTCACATCTCCAAATAACAACCACATATGTAAGAAAGAGGAAAATCAGTCCATAGCAAGCAGCTAAGGTTACTCTGGCATCAGCAAACTTTGATAAGTTTCGTATAACGAAAACCCCTGAGCTTAATTTCTTGCAGACGAGCTCAATATGATCATTTGGTTTAGTCGAGCTCAAAGATTAGTTTGGTGTCAATCTAAACACCAAGAAACTTCACAAGAAGAGATCTCTTCATCCCCTAGATGGAATGTATTCTGTCCTAAATTCTTGAACTCCTGATCGAAAAATGAATCAGTCGAGTTTTCTCACTATTCTGCTGATTCTGCTGAAACCACTGAGCTATTTTATGCGCTTCTTTAGAAGCAGAGACATGAGATTCAGCTGATTTGGGGCTTTGACTGTAAGGGAAGTATCGTCTGCAAAAAGACAAATTTGGGCATTGGCACTGGTAATACACTTGGGGAGGTCATTCACAAACAAGAGGAACAGGACAACCAAACCCTGCGGGACTCCTCTTATTACCTCAGTTGATTTTGATGAGGCTAATCTTTGACAGCCAAGGCTGTCAAAAAAATGTACCTGAACTGATTGTGTTCTCCCACATAAGTAAGAAGACATCCAAGAATACAACACACCTCTAATGTCAACTATATGGAACTTTCTTAGCAAAACACTGTGATCTACCATATCGAAAGCCTTGGTCAAATCGAAAAACAATCCCAAAGCTGAATCACCTGAGTCTAGAGCATGTTTTAAAAAAGAAGTAACGGAGTTGATTGCGTACGTGGTTGATCTTCCTTTTGTGAAGCCAAACTGACTTGGAGAAAGTACATCATTCCTCATCAGAAATGACAACAGCCTATCCAGAAATATTCTCTCAAATATTTTGGAAAAGGTGGTAACCAAAGAGATCGGCCTGAAATTGCTACAAACATTCTTCTCTCCCTTCTTGTGCAGAGGGTAGACTAAGGCGTGATTTAGTGAATTAGGAAATTCACCCTCAGAAAATGACAAATTAATCAGATAAGAAAGCGGAAAAGAAATCAAATCATGGATCTGTTTGAAAAGCTTAGACGAGAAACCATCATTACCAAATGATGAGTTAGATTTTAAAGAGAGTATTACACGTGATACTTGTTGCTCTGTGGTTGGAGACAAGAATAACGAGTTGGTAACAAATGGTAGATTGGTAGTGTAGAAGATTGTGCATACTCGCTCAGGCTAATATCACCACCGCTGTCTCAGTATTGGCCAATAATCAATAATCGAAAATAAATCATTAATTATACTTTACTATAAGATGCGTGATCATACAAAAATTTAATTGAGCAATAAGCGTGTCATTCATTTAATTTTCTATCCATTCATGACAAGACAAATAAAAATATTTATTATTCATGTTACAATTTATACAGCTCTTCGGGTGTATTTGGTTGCTCTTGGTTATTTCCATCAACCGTTTGCACAGACAGAATGCTAGTGTGGCCGGTTGACCAGTGCTTGAGGACACATATTGAGTTGTGGTGGGGGAAACGGCGTTTAATGTCGTTGTTGTCAATTTGAGACGCAAGAGAGAGCTTCTATTTGGCTAGTCAGTCAGCTGAAGCGGAGCTGTCTGGCTTTTGGTTTGTTTATCTTTATATGCTTATCAATTATTGGACCTACTGGACTTAATTAGCTTCGTCTATCTTATTTCTATGAATTTTAATAATAGTTAATTTATAGAACTAACGTACTTACAGAGATTGAAGAATCAGTTAACGAAATACTTGCAGCAAATCAATCAAATCAAATCAAATCAAATTTCTTTATTTGTCATAAGAATTTTACAAATTATTGACAAAGTCACATTGCAGCTAAACAGCCAAGTCATTACTTAATTAATACACAATAGGCTAAATACATATGTCTTATATATAGCATTAGAGTATAATCATGTTTAGTCTTAAAACTTTATGTCACGCATATTAAAAAATTCATCTATATGATAAAAAGGATGGTTGAGCAGCCAGTCATAGTACTTATTTTTAAAGATTTTTACACTATACTTTTCAATCATTGGCACAAGGACATTGTAAACCTTCAGTGATATAACAACATGACTACTTAAAGTTTTACTTAGACGATAAAATGGTATAGTTGTACCATTTTTACCTCTAGTATTGCAGTGATGGATGTTATGATTTAGCTTGAGTAAATGTGGATTGTTTAAAACGTACATGAGAACATCAAAAAGATATAGGTTGATGACAGTTTGTAGTCCAAGTTCTTTAAAATAAGGTTTACAATGCTCAGTAGGATGTAATCCCTTTAATACTCTAATAGCTTTTTTTTGCAAAATAAGTATACCTTGTATGTTTGAACTATTTCCTCAGAGTACCAAACCATATCTAATTATCGACTGAAAATAACCAAAATAGGCAGTTCTCAAATAGTTCCCAGGAACAACAGTTTTTAGTCGTAACAATAGGTAAATCACCCTAGATAGTCTTTTACTAATAAAATTTATATGTACATTCCAATTTAAAGACTTGTCAAAATAAACTCCTAAAAATTTTACAGTATCAACAAAGCTGTTATCACAAACATCAGAAAATTTATTTTTTTTAAGAATGAAATTTATAGATTTGGTTTTGTCACTGTTTAATAAAAATCCATTTAATTTAAACCAAGTATTAGCAGATTGAAGGGAGTCAGATGCTAAATTATTTAGCTCACTTAGGTCATCACTAAGACTAAAAAAAGTTGTGTCGTCCGCATAAAGTATGGTTTGAGCATTCACATAATAAGGCAAATCATTAATACTTATAAGAAACAACAGTGGGCCCAAAACTGAGCCCTGTGGTACACCCCATTCAAGTTGCAGTTCCTGTGAAGTTCTATGACCAATTTGTACCACTTGCCGTCTATTTTCAAAATATGATTTAAAAAACTCAAGAGAATTTCCTGAAAGGCCATAATAGTTTAATTTATTTATGATATTAGTGTGATCCACACAATCAAAGGCCCTGCTCAGGTCACAAAAAGTGGCCCGAGCAAAGGCCTTGGTCTCAAAAGCTTGATGGATTTTTTTTGTGAGGTCGTCCATGGCATCAAATGTTGATTTTCCCCTTCTGAACCCATATTGTTCAGTACAGAGGAGATTATTGTTCACAAAAAACAAATATATCTGTTCAAAAATTATTAGCTCAAAGACTTTAGAAATAGTAGGAATGATAGAAATTGGTCTATAACTACTTGGATGTTCTTTTGGGCCCTTCTTAAAAATTGGACACACTCTTGAAATTTTTAACTCATTTGGATATACACCTTCCCTTAAACAATAATTGAAACACATAGTAAGAGGTTGAACTATACTTAATGCAATATCCTTTAACATATTATTGGATATACCATATACATCAATACTTCTAGAGCTTTTCATTTTCTTTATTGCGGTTAATACATCATTGTTAGTAACCACTCTCCAGCTAAAGTCATCCAGGGCAACCTTGTTACTCTTTACTAGATAATCACTTTGAACATTTGATTAGTCAATATTTTTCTTTATTTCTCTTATTGAAGTAATAAAATAATTGTTAAAAACATCAGGGTTAATATTAGGAGTCATACATAATTGATTAGAGGTTGCCTGAGTACTCTTAATTATATTCCAAGCAGCCTTGCACTTGTTATTACTTGATTCAATCTTACTAACATTATACAACATTTTAGACTCTTTAATGCATTTTTGGTATTGGTACTTCAAATCTATGTACTTCTGTTTTAACTGAGTTTTATTATTAAATTTAGAAATGTTATCAGAACTCTTAACAAGTCCATGTAGAAATAACAGCTTACTCTTCATTAATGCAAGGTCCTTAGTGTACCATTTGTGTTTAATTTTCATATCGTTAATATTACTTTTCCTTTTTTTTATAATTTTAAGAGAGTCTACATTATTAAGGAAAATTTTAAAAAATACTCCAAACAATTCCCTTGCCCCATTGGAGGAGTCTGATAAAATATGCTGCCAGTCATAGGAAGATAAATTTGATGAAAGTTTAGTCAAAGCATGAGAGGGCACTATAAAATTAGCATATTGCTCGGACTTCTTAGATGTGGACCTATTCAGCTGGTGATTGATTTTATTTAAACCAGAAATTGCGATAATTATCCCCTCGTGATCTGAGTAAGGAAAGTTAAAAATACTAACCAGACTTGTTGTAATAGTAGGTTTACTGTATTTAATGAACACATTGTCTAAACAGTTAGAAGCTCTTGTTGGTTTAATATTAATAATCTGAAAATTAAATTGCCTTAAAATATTACACCAATCTCTACTTGTTTTTAGAGTAGAGGTAATATCAAAGCTCTTATTAAGGTCACCACCCATTACAATAGTATAATCAGACCATTGGGTTATAAACGGCATAAAATTCTCCATAATTTTAAGATATATTTTGGGGTCTCCTGAGGGTGAGTGATATAATGAAACTATTAATATTTTTAAGTCATCTATAAAAGCAGCTGATGCTTCACAATGTAACTCCTGGCAAAAATTAATAACATTACATATTCTGAAATTAAATTTTTTGTTTACAAAAACTACTGTTCCACCTCGTTTATGCTTAACTCTACCAAAGGCACTTGCACAGCAATAATTAATAGGGAACTCTAGCTTAATATTTTCATCATTGAGCCAATGCTCCGAAATACAAACCACATCAGGCTTTAATGGTTGAGTTAGAAAGTTGTCAATCAACTCAGATTTACCCTTAATACCCTGAACATTTAAAAAACTAATTTTAAATGAGTCAGATGTCATACAATCATTGTTGTCATGCAACATATTATAATTTACACTGCAGCCACTTAACTCATTAGTATTTGAGTTGTTGTTTTGTCTAAAAAATGCTTGTTTACATACACTTGACTATGAATATTATGTAAGCTGTCAACAGTAATAGAACTATTTACATATGAATTGTTATGTACACTAGTTGGTGGTAGAATAGGTGGAAAATCTTCAAGGGATTGTACTAGATACTTCTGAGCCATGTTAGATGTTGAGTTGCTTTGCTCGTCTGCTTCATGGTCACATGGTCGTTTGCCAATGGTCACAGGATTGGCTTCATTTTCTAATGATGGATGTGCAGTACAAGCCTCTTGCTTCCGATACAAGTTGAATCCAGATGTATACATTTTGTTAATCTTCAGTGCTATCATTGTATTAGTCATATATATAGTTAACTATTTACACAATATTTACAATTTGTTATTTATATCGTATTTACAATAAACATGTGTTGTATTCTTTACATTATGTACATCAATTTTGTAGGCGATTTTCTTAACCCTTAATAGGGCGCGTTTGAAAAAGTTACGTTATAGGGCGCGTGGCGTACAAAGTACCGCACAGATTAATTTGGCCTCAAGAAGCATATTAACGTTACTTTAAGGTATTTTCAAATACAGTATTTGTTTTTTTTACTATTTCTAGAAAAATATAAATTAGAGAATATTTTTATTGATACAATTTTGTTTTAGATTATCTTATCTAACTTTTATAGGTTGCAAAAAAAAAACCAAATCTTCAGAAAAACTAACTTTATTACAAAAAAGAAAATATTATGAAATGGGAAATTACTTTATATTACAAACAGCACAGTTTCATAAGTTTGACACTTACTGGACAATGTCTTAGTCATCTTCAGATGAGGAAACTTGACCTTCTCTGCCTCCCGCACATTCTTGACACGTGAACTTTGTGTGTTCTCTGCAAACAAAGAGATTACACCGAGGACATCTTATACGACTTCTTCTGTTTTTGGCACGCCCGCACAAGTAACATCTTCCAGCTGAGGGTTGGTTTCCATCATCTTCAACTGCACGAGCGGGTGTTGGTCGGCCAGCTAATTCCCTTATTCTTTCTCTCAGTAGCAAAGGGAGGGTTGGAATCGATGATCGTCTTGCCATTTGTTCCTTGCAAAGGTCTCGGCCCAAACTCCGTAGAAAATGTCGTCTATTTTCTGCTCCTTCAT